>VXAY01001956.1:394542-416441 GCA_013399855.1 Oxyruncus cristatus | reverse complement strand
CCGGGTACCGCCCGGTCCCGGGCCGCTGCCGTGAGCTGGGCTTCCCCGGCTCCCTGCGGGAGCAGGTGTCCGTGACCTCCCCGGCGGGGCTGGAAGTGCCGGCAAGGACACGCTCCCGCCTGGCGCCGCTTTTCGCTTGGGGTTTGGAGCTGCGAGCCGTCCCTCCCTCCTCTATTTCTCTTTCTCCTTCCCACTTTCCTCCCTCGCCCCCGCGGCCCGGGTGGGACAGTGCGTCTCTTCCCAAAACCCGCCGCGTCCCCCCTGTGCTAGGGACACGCTCCGGGCGCTCCGTTCTGGCCGGTCCTCCTTCTGTGTGTGTCATCTGTCCCAGCCCATGCGCGCAGCTCTATCCCAGGAAAGAAGGGGGAAGCTCTAAATGGTCCGGATTAGTTCTGTTTCAGGGCTATGTGCGTAATCTTCTGGCGTCTTTTATGTTTCCCGAGGGAAACTCCGGGAGAACAATTGTTTCTTTGCACGCTGTACGTTTGCTCCCAAGTTAAAAATAGGATCATTAGCCTGGAGATTTAAGGGTTGAGTGTAACAGAAGGCGAGGCACAAATTCCTTAAATAGGCGGAACAAAAATAAAAATGATTTTGTGAAGCTAAAACAATAGTTTGCAATCTTTCTACAATTTTCCCAGAGTCTTTTTATCATCTAAAGACTGAATATGGACCCTGAAACTGAGATAAAGAAGCAAGTAAACCCTTTCTACTGCAATGTAAGTATTCCTTATTGAAAATTTTAACTAATACAAAGTAATTTTGGTGGAACAAAGTTGTACTAAACCAAGTGCGAATGTATTTGTTTTTTTTTCTCTTGAGCAAAATTGATAAATAGCTCTGGAGTTGAAGTTATTTTTCTGTCTTTGACTTGGTTGTATGTTAGGAACCAACTTATTAAAATGATAATTTTAATAATATTATATTTCTAAATAAGTGTATTCTTTTTAAAGTGGAAGATCAAACTGCAACTCCTGTTCAGGAAAAAAAAAAAAATCCTGATTTCTCTGGTTGTCAGATTTATTGCTATTGTTTTTAAGCATCTTGGGTTTTTCCAAGAAGAAGAAAGTAATTTGGGCTGCCGTTGTTCGTTCACATGAATTTAAACCTAGTCTGCTCCCATTCTGAACTGGCCCAGGCATAAACTGGTTGTGTGGGAAGCTTCCTGAGTGAGGCAGGCCCCAAACTGATCAGACTAACTGTGTTAATCTGGATGCAACACTGAGAACTGGCTCATCTTAGACAGGTGTACTGGCTTGTTACAATTACGCTGTGCTTCTGGCTCAGACTTCCTTAAGAGTGTGTGAGGAAGATCTTGGATCTGTCTTTACTTATCCACACACACACAGAAAATGTTATGAGATAGCTGCAGAGTTCTGGAGACTTCTGAAATTTTTATGTGATGTGGAGACTCCTGTTCATTCCACTGTCTTATAAAGAGACAGGAGGCTCATAAAGAACAGTTCTGGGAGGCTGTTTTAGTTTGTCTTTGGAGGAATAGTACTTTTGTAGAACTTATCTGTACTGACAGTTTGATAGTAGATCTGTTTTGATTTCAGTGGTATTCTATTTCTTTTTGTTTGTGTGCAATGCTAGAAATACTTCTCTTTGATCTAGATTTGCAAAATCTGGTGTGCTTCTGCATTAAACTTGCAGACTCACTTCCTTGGATTCAAACACAAGACGGTAAGATCAGTTTTTGAATGAACCTTTTGTCAGATTTTATGGATTTATTTAGCAATAGAATATGGGTTTGATATCTAGTTTTTACGGTAGGCGTAAAACATACAGTTTCAGATATTTAAATAGTTTTGCTGCTTTACTATCTTGTTTACTGCAATAAAGTAGGGCTTAGTTTTCTACATTAGTTCTGTCAGAAAATGTTACAACTTTGTGTCTAGTAAAGACAATACATGAGAATACGTGGCTGTTAATAAATACTGAATAGAATTACTTAAGTAATAGGCAATCTCAGAAAAAAAGGGCATTTGTCTTTTTCAAATTTCTATTCACCTGAGATAGTCTATGGCGCTGGTGTTAATCTAACTGATTTTATAAAGAATAAAAGCTTTGCATTGTTGTTTTTTGAATCCTAAATATATCTTTCTTCCTTGTTGGTTCATGACTTGGTAACTTAGGTTGAAGAAGCATTGAAAGCTCATGGCATTGGTAAGTGCAAGATTTTTTACTTCCTGCTGTGTTCTATAAAGGCATCTTTCTCCCTCCTCCAATGTAATTGTTTAGGAAACAAATGAGAAAAAGACTTTCTCAAGATTGTACTTTAAGACCTGTCTTGTGTTCTTTAATGACATAACTGTCTAATGCTACATAAATCAATCAATAATAATATGAGCAAGAGGTATGCAAAGTTGTTTAATAATCACTAGCTACAGTCTTGACTAAGGATCACCTGCATTAAAGTTTTGAGAAATCTTAAAGAATTCAAGACCTTAGACACCTTCCAGATTTAAAATATTTTTTTTTAAATAATACTTCTTAAAGTGCGTAGAAATGTATATACTGTATATTTATTTTTAAAAGAGATTATCAAAAATATCTTGGATTATTTAAAATATCTTAATTAGTTGAAGCATAGTCCTTTTAATAGGTTTGATATATCATTAAACCTTCCCTGGGTCATTATGAACTGGTCTAGTTCCAGAAGGAATGAAGGTCTAACTATGTTTATGATTGTTTTCCTGCTTTGGTTTCATGATGGACCAAAATGTATTTACAGGTTTCTACAGTGCACCACTACTAGAATTTGGCTTGAAAGTCGTTGCCAAGTCATACGTAGTCATTGCACCTACCCAATCTGGGAATTTTTTTTTGGACTGTAAAGGAAATTTAAGTGATTAAATATTTGGCAGCTGGACGCTGCTGAAATTAATGCCCTAAAATGTTTAGAAACACTGAATTTGATTGGTCTTTCTGTTTGTCTGCTTTGTTGAATTGCCTAACACTAAATAACTTTGTAATTGTTTGGTGTGAATGCTTTTTGTCCATCTTTTGCCAAAAAAAATCTCATAGCACGTTCAAAACTAAACATAGCTTAGTTTTCTCATGGCAGCAAAAGCTCAAATAGTTTTCTTTAAAAAGAGTCCATTAGCATAGCAAATTGGTTTTTGGACTAACAATTTTATTTCCATTTCTGGGTTGTTTTGTTTTGGTCATTTTTTTTTTTTGTTTGTTTGGTTTGGGGTTTTTTTGGTTTGGTTTGGTTTGTTTTGGTTTGGTTTGGTTTTTTAGTTAAAACAGCCAGTGGCTCTGGGGAGCAAGTGGAAACACCTGTCAAACTTCCTGATTATGGTAAGAACATTTAAAGCCCATCCCCCCACCACTCCCCACCCCCACCCAAAAAAAGGAAGAAATAAAAAATTTTGATGTACAATATTACAAATGGTGTCTGGACCTTAGCAGGGCATTGGGAATTAGTTTCTGTTCATTGTATTTTCCATTTTCAGTAATATTTTGTAATAATACTTAAAACAATATTTGCAAATTAAATATTTTAAAAAGAATGAAAATAGGATTGGCAGGATAATGTTTTATAATAACTGACTTAATTTGTGATGTGTGACCATGTCCGAGCAGGGATTCACTTGAATGCAAATTTCTTACAGTGCAAAGTGAGCCAGAGAGGCTTCATGGACAGACATTGGAAGAACAGCTTAATACATGTAAAGATTCAGAACCTGCACTTGGTGAGGGCTTTTAATACTGTAGTTGTTTGCTGGTGTGATGTTTACCTTTAAAAAGTATAGATTAGTTTTTTAAAATGCAAAATTAGGTAATGTGTAAGAAAATCTTATTATGGTTACACTGAGTAATCTTTTCCTTTAATGTCTCTTTTGGAACTAGCACTGATGATTTGTTTCCTAAGTTGTTTTTTTTGTTTGGTTGGTTTTTTTTGGTTTTTTTATTAATCCAGGGCTTAATTATATAATAGAGTACCGATCAAAAGACAATTTTCCTTTCCTCTATGAATGTCAACTGTGCTACTGTAAGACGGGACTGAATAACATGTTCATGCACGTTTGTGGTTCCAAGCATAGACTGGCATACCTGGTGAGTTCTTTTTGCTTGCTTTAATGAAATGATTTACGGGGAGAATTTACTGGTCATGTTTTGATTTTTAAAAAACCCACACAAGATGTTATGTAAGTTTTTGTGAAAATGTTTGTGTTTGTATTGCAACTGTGTAACTGTGATAAGTAGACTTAAAATTCTTCTCATCAATAATGTGCGTGCCTGTCCATTGCCTGACACCAAGTTTTTAGTTTATTCTGGTTTGGTTCACCAATAATGGCAATAATGAAATCTATAGTTAAAATTGGCTAGAAGTAGGTTTTTGACCAATTTTTGTAATACCTAAAAGAAAGGGATCAATGAAGAAACTGTTCCATCTTTCAGATGCTTTAAAAGGAACGTAATTATAAATAAACATGATACATATGAGATAGAGGCTGTGACTTGAAATCAGGGTTAAAAAAACTGCATTTTGAGGCTGGACAAGCCATGTGAGTTCTGTTGCCTGTTTTCTGACAATTTGCAAAGCTCTTAATGTCAGCCCATAAATGTTTAAACACACTATTTTTTTCAGCATGTCTAGAGAAATGAGATTGTCTGGTCTTTGAATGTTTATTCGAGTGTATTTGTTTAGGATGGGCTTTAACCAAAACTGAGAAAGCAATATTCTAAAATGTGCCTTGGTACTTTCCAATGAAAGTTGCTCAGAGTTGGCATTATAGCCCACATATCTTAAAATCATAGAAAGCTGAGTTTGTATGGCATTTTGAGGCAATTTTAGAGCTAAAGTTATTGGGTGTACTGTGATGAATCTGCAGTGATGTCTTTTATAAGTATCGTGCTGTTTCTGGTCATTAATTCAGATGTACATGCTGAATTTGATGTTCTCAGCTATTCTATTTCTTGTTTACTTTGAACTGTTTCCTGCAATTCTGAATCTTGTGCTTGTCAACTGCATCTCTGCTGGATTCTTGTATACTATAAAAGTATAATAATTCAACAAGGATAACTTTCAAGTCATGCACCTGAGATCGATTAACCATAGGCAGTGGAAAAGGCAGGAGACTAAATGACTAGCATTTGCTCTGCTGAAAATGAGCTGGGGGTCCTGGTGGATAACAAGCTGAAGATAAGTAGCATACCTTGGCATAAATGAAGGCTAACAGCAAGCTGAGTTAAGCTAATCATGGGTATAGCCAGTAGATCAGAAGAAGGATTATTTCCCTGTCCTTGATACTTGCTAGGCCATATCCAAAATATTGTGTCCAGTTTTGTGCTACTGCAGACAGAAAGCTGTTGACGAAATTGAACAAGTCCACTGGAGAGCTGCCAAGATGGTCAGGGGCCTGAAGCACACTTGTGCTATGAGGAGAAGTTAAGGTGATTGGCTTCATTCAGGCTGGAGAAGAAAAAAGTGTCAGGGCCCTCCAGTACCTCAGGAAAGGTTATTAAGAAGGAAGAACCAGACCTTTTATGGAGCTGCTTGGCAGGAAAATAAATTAAAATGGGATTTTCCTACTGGACATAAACGGTTTTTTTTGCTGAGGTCAGTCAAGCCCTGGAGCAGGTTGTCCTGAGGGATGGGGGGATCTCTGTTTGCAGAGGTTTTTAATACCCAAGTGGAGAAAGCCCTGTGCAAGCAGTTCAGCAATTAGTGCCAACCCTGTTCTGAGCTGAAGGTTTGGCTTCAGGCCCCTAAATTATTCTGTGATTCTATGCATAATCATTTTAATAAGTTCTGCTATGTATATATAAACGTTGATTTATCTCCCAAGATTATTAACTGTGCTAGGTCTGGAAGGAGCTGTGTGACTTAAGGGTTTATGTTTCCTTATTTTCTAGAAACAACACTATCCTGAGATAGCAGAATCTGATGAAGTTAAGGGTAAAGGCTCTGAACTGAACAGGAAAGTTAGGCAAGTTGCATTAACAATTGAGAAGAAAGAAGGAAGAAAACAAATAAAGGTACATTTCTCTGAAGCTTCATATTTAATAAACAAAGAAGGTAATTTCTGTTACAATGGGCAGATTTGCTTTTGATGGTAGGAAAATCTTGCTGTTTTAACCTTTATTACAGGTGCTTTTAGTTATTTTAGTAATTCCTCCAGGATTATTCTGAACACAGCTTCTCATTGGTCACTCCCATCACAAGTATTTGTCTTGTTTGAAATAATACTTTTTATCTCAAGACTGTTTCTTTTACTTGAGATTTTTGTCCATGGATATAGAAATAATCTATATTTTGTAGACCTTTCTGTTTTTCTTGGTAGTTTCATTACATCCATAGCAAATCCATTCTTGATTTAAGGAACTCTTAAACAGAGCATGTATAGCTTGGTTTAATTTTACTGCTGTATCTTCTGAAACCAGAAGATTTTTTTTTTTAATTTTTTTTTTTAAGATCCAACAGAAATTTAATTGTGGTAAACAAGTGTTAAGGTAACTAAATTACTGCTTTTTAGAATATCCATTAAGGGATTTACACATATGTGTTTTACATTACTGGTTATATATTCTTTAAAAAAATTAACTCTGATGTAATACCTATGGAATAACTTTACCCACAGAATAACTAATGTAAATGGGTTTTACTTTTAGATCGTTACAGATGCTCCAACAATGAGGAGGAGATGGCAAGAATGTAAGTGTGCTCAGTGGGATGTAAATTGTCCATTTCTAATTTGGGTAAACTCCTAAATCAGCTTGATTTAAGGACAAATTGAAATATTTGGTCAGCAATTGTGTACATTTATGCTCTAAGCTGCATTTTGGACAGTTTATATTGAAAATCTGATGGATGAAGAAGTTCTTTCATTGTCCCCATAACTGAAGAGGCCTGTTTTACATGGCTTTGTTCTCCCTCCAGTTTTCTATTTCAGTCCCCCTCACTTCCCAGGGTCCTTTACCTATGATTTCTTTTTGTCTGATAACTAATGTAGTCTCTGCACTGCCAGCTACTCACCAGCATTTTGGTGAATTGGGCAAAAGGAGCAGATTGGAGCTCTACATGTGTCTTTAATTTGCAATACAGAAAACCACACAGAATTCTTAAGGCATAGCTATAGATGTTATCTGTGGAAGAAAACTTTCTGTTTTACTAGCCATTGATACTCACAAATTTGTAGGAATGTGGTACCTGTGAGAGTTCCCCACTGAGTTTAATCTTTTAAAACTCATTGCACTACAATGATGGACAGACAGTACGGTTGCATGCCACTTTAGGAAATGGCTAAAAATTGCTACAAGACCCTCATTCTTAGACCTGGATGAAAAATAAAGATTTGAATTAAACTAATGTACTTAATTTCAAGGTATATTAGTATGCAAATGGTATCTTGAAATAGCTCAGTAGAAGTAATGAGATGATTTAGATTAGCGGTGTCATACTCTGAAGAGGGAAAATAGCAATTTCGAATCTAGGAAAGTGGTTTGAAAGAGGTTGAGTCCTACTCAAACTACATTTCTTGACTGCAACCTGTTGGTTAGTGTGTCTGATTTTGCATGTGACTGTGCATTTACAATATGTACATATTTTAAGAAATGTGTGCATGTAACTACAACCAGGGCATAAAATATTTAAAACTTTGTTACTAATTTGTAGTTTGTATTTAATACGCTGTCGCATAATAATGCTTATAAAATTATTCTTTGTGTTTGTAACTACTGTTGCACAGAAACAGAGCTAGTTGAAATTGAAGTGCGGTTTTAGAACCCTCCCCTATCAAGATAATGTCCATTATGCTACATTTCAAGCATGTTTGTTTAGATTCTAATGCAGATGACAGCCCTTCGAAAGCTAAAGTTCAGCATGTGGATGCATCGCTTACTAATGCAGAAAAAGCAGATAGTAAAAATACAGATGGGAAGCTGCCAGACCCTATTGAAGGTAAGAGGAAAAATTATTATTTTATTACTTTTTTTTAACTTTCACCAGTTCATTAATTATTTACTCTGTATGTGGCGATATATAACTTCCACTAATGAGTTATAGAAGGTGAATTTGCACAGTGTGCGGGTGGGCTTGGGGTCTGTGGCAGAGGAAAGAATAATCCCAACGGTTGCAAAGAAGAGAGTCCTGTTTTACTTAACATTGCTGGATACTTTGGAACAGAAACTAGACGAGATTCACAATTAGAAATTTTTACTATGCATGTTTTTGGAGGGTGGGCACAGACTCTTTTTGGCCATATAAGCTGCTTTTCGATGTTTTTTGATAAGAAAAGAAAAATAGGAACAGCTGCGTGCCAGACTGTTTAGAGCACAAGAAGAATAAAAAGGAAATGGAATGGATAGATTTTCTCCTTTTTTTTGAATGACATGTAAAATATTTGACTAATGCTTATTGTTTTGAAATCAAAGTCAGAATTAAATATAAAAATCAGTGAACAACTGAAGAAACATCAGAAGTTGCTACTTGTTTGTAGACAATGTCAAAAGTGAGATTAGGATTCTGTCTAACTGCATTATAATTGCTCTCATTTGGAATATTTCTGATCAGAAATACAAACTTGTGCTTCATGACTGAACCAAATCTTTGATTTTAGCTTCAATTTTTATTTCTTCACAAGATACCTTACTTCCACCTTCAGGTTTTATTGATGCTATCTTTAAAAAATATTCTAAACAAATAGTATTTTAAATTAAAATATTAGGAAAACATTACTTAATATACTGTTTTTATTGTTTTAGATGGAAATAATGTTCAAGAAGAAAAGGAAAAAAGTCAGAAAGAACAAGCAAAACCAGATGAGAAGGTTGAACCTAGTAAGGCTGTTGAAAGCAGCAAAGGCAACTACTCGGAAAGGTAAAAGAAACAAAAAAATCCACCACCTCCAAACCCCTTTAAATTTACTTAAAGGAAAATATTGTAGATGATAACTGTCTACATTGGATTTGCATAATAGTAAAATCCTTGTCTTCTGAAATTGCGCTTAGCTGTAAACTTCTCTCATCAACAGAAAATCTGGTGTATGTAAGGGGACCTCACATTTTGCTCTGGATGTAACTGGGTTTTGTATTTAACTGTGTTGTCCTTAAGGTATAATCATCATGTGCTAATCAAAACATTCAAAAAGAATGCTTCCTCATGGCTTAAAACCTCCTCTGTTATGGGTCAGAAAATTAGGGTGGTATATGAACTGCTTTTGGAAGGGAAAGATAATCAGTAGGTAGCTGTAACAACTGGGGTTCATCTTTACAACAGATTTCACAGAGGGACAATAAGAAGTACTGTGTTCCAAAGTGGTGAAACTGTTCTTGCTGCTTGTAAGCATCTTATTCATAACAGTTACGTGAGTTCAGTTTGAACTATCAGCCTTTGTGTGAGGAGGATATCTCCAGCATCAGTCACCTTTGTGTAACAGCAGGAACCACAGAAAAGCATCCAATAAGGGATATAAATGCATCAACCCAAACATAAGATTTCTGTTCCAACAATTAGTTCTTTAGTTTTGCTCTTAATGATGTTCTCTTGGATTTTTTTTTTTTTTAACTTTAAACCAGTAATATCTCTCCCAGACACGGAGGGCTAACACCTTTGTCCTGTTGACTGTTACCCAGTAAAATGTTGTTCATAACATTGTTTTCTCCAAAAATACATTTTTGGAGAATTTTCACCTCTTTCTGGTATAATCATTATGGAAAAGGATCAATTGAAATGAGATTCAAGTCCAGATTTATTAGTCTTTGTGTTTATTTATCTGGCTCTCAAATAAGTTTAATAGTTCTGAATCTGGAAAGTACACTATTTTGTGTACTTACTAGTTTGTGAAAACTTTAAAAATAGGGAACTAATAAAAGCTCAGCTATCCACATCTGGAAATGCTGCGGTCTGTTTCTACCCAATACTGGTCCTCATTGTGCAGTCCTGTATTTTAAATTTTAAGAACAGCATCCTTTGGAAAATCACTCAATGTTATTCTTTTAATCTGTTTCAGATAGATCCTGGGTAAATGTGAGCAGCCAGGTGTTTCAGTGAAAGATTGATTGGAAGTTAGTTACTAAATTAGGATTTCAACTTGTTCCTTTACTGTTTATTTTTGTGAGACTACTGAGAGATGTGAACTCAATATATAGTTTCTTAAAAGGAATAATATCAGACTCTCATCAACAGCAAGCTGTCAAAAGGAGCAGGTTGGAGAGATTTTGCAATATCTGTCTGAGAATTATTTCTTTGCAGTTAATTTCTGAACAAACAGTTATCTGAAGGTGGAAATAATTTTATTATCATCTGGTTTTACTACATTTTTATTCCTAAGAAAGATTTCGAGAAAGAGAGCTTAGGCTTGGCAGTCATGTGTTTTTGGTTCATTTAAGAAACACCCAGCCACCTTCAGACCTGGTTCCTAGGCTTACAAAAGCGTGGAATGTATCTATAGTAGTTATAATTGCAGAGGAGCACAGATATGGGTTAGTAACATTTATCCAGTATTTGTGGGGCTACATTGTAAAATACTTCTTTTTATAGATGAATTTTTGTGAAGGCAAATTTGTGAAGTGCTGATAAAAATCATACTGTAATTAGGAGCCTTGTCTTTCTGCAGTGTGTACAAACATCTTACAGCTATTACTACCAATGTCAAACTTTTTTATTAACTCTGGGTTTTAAAACTTATGTGCTAGAAAATCACACTAAAAAACCCCAAACCAAAACCGCATAAGTAATTTTTATGATGATATCTGGGACCACTGGGATTTCTCTAAGGAAATAATATGTGACCTTTCTTTTAGAGTGTGTCAGAACTACTGTAGTAGTACTGTCTCAGTTATTGGCTGGCTACACATTTTTACAGGGTCGATCAACTGAATGTTTTATTTATTCTATTTTAAGGTGTGAGACCAATAAACAATCGCAGGAAGAAAACAAGGGAGTTGAGGTGAATATTTTTCTGTTAATGGGTTGCTCCAGTTTTCAAATAGCCGGGAAAATAATTAATGTATGATTGGCAGTGGTGCTTAATTATTCAAATTAACAACATTATTGACAATAAATTAGCTACAAGTTATTATGGCAAAACTATTAACAACAAGGCTTTTTCCTACTTTGTTATGAAAACCTATGTACACATTTCATATAAGCACAAACAATTAGAGCAAGAATTTTAGAGTAACTGTAATTGTTGCTGTTTACTTATATTTAGTGCACATAATAGATCTCTGGACTTCTTTTTTTTATGTTAAACAGCAAGAATTTATAGCAAATCCTGAAGAATTCACTAGTCAAGAAGAACTTTTGGGTTATTTGGTGAGTGTTAAATCTTACCTTGCAATGTAATTTTTGGGAAAAAAAAAATCACCGATCTGCTAAATCTAAAATTTAGGCAGTCTCAGTAATCCAACAACATGTTTTGTCAGAAGGCAGGATTCAGAATAAAATGAATGTCACTGAACTTTTAATTTACTGGTAGTTGCTGTGACTGAGTTACTGCATGGTAATTTAAGCACTACTGACTATCATAAAATCTTTTTTCCTCTTTTTTATGGGGAATTATTAGGTGTAAAGGTTGCACCTTGTTAATAAAACTTGAATTTGTTTTGAGGTATATTCCTGCTTAGTATGATTGTCCTCCAAGAATAAGACCACTGTTGGGAATGTGATTGGAACAATGTTCTGCTTTGAAAAGTTTATTTGGAAATTGTTTAATATTAGCATCTACAGTGATACACTGCATTATATGTTTCTTTTGCTGTTGGATTCAAAAGGTTTCTTGTGTGGTGGATACAAAAAAGATGCAAGTGGTCTTTTTAGACTCTTTTTCAGACTTGCTGTTCATATTATGAAAAGTTATTTGATAATTATCCTTATTGTATACTTTTTTAATTGTGAAAATCGGTACGCTGAGCATATTATGAAAATAGTATGAGATTTGTCATTAAAAATAATCATATTTCTTGTATTACCTCAGCAAAGGTATCATTGCCCAAATTTAATCTTCTTTTTCCACCTAGCTTTTGACAAGATTTTCATTAAATATAACAAGTGCAAACCAAGACAGATAAATACTGTTAGTGTTAAAAATATAACCCCTGTTATACTGTCACATACGCACTTAATGCTAGGTTTTTATTACTCTTTTCCATTGTTTGGAGTGTCCAGAAGACCGGAATGTTAGGACAGACCTGGAGTTCTGTTACGTTGTGCCCAATGCAAGTGTTTTCAGCAGAACTGAAAAGAGGATGACACACGTAGCTCTCTCTGTGAGGGCTGTTGGTACTAGAACTTGCTCCCCTACTAGAGCTTCATGGCTTCAAGACTGCTTTTTCCTTAGGCTTTTGGGGAAGAAGAAGGTTGGTGTAAGGCAAGGCAGCATGTACTTTTAAATTCAATAGCATTCTGGCTTTTTGCTACTTTCTATTATTGCCTCAGGGAGTGTGTACACATTCATTTGTATGCAGGTGTTTGGGAAGAGATCAAGAAAGGCATTATCTTCTGTATACTTCCAGGCGTCTTCTTGGCTTGTTCCTTTTCAAAGGATTGTATTGTGTAGCTGCAGCTTCCTTCTTTTAGGGTTCTGTTTCACTCCACTTCCCTACCCCCAGTTCATGGGATTAAAAATAAAAACTGTATTTGCTTTATAATTTCAGCCATGTCTGACAGAAGGATAGAGACATAAAGAAAATGAGGTTCCTGCCGGTCTGTTTATAAATTGTGATCCTTCAGTCTTTTGGAGGGAAAATGTTTTATTGTATGTTGGTTTATTTCCTTTTTTTTTTTTTTCCCTAGCAAAGTTTTGAGATACTGAATGAAGATGACGCTTCATTTATCCTGAAAGTTACACAGACTCTTACCCATGCACTGGTGGAATATCGTCAGCAGAGTGCATCAAACAAAGTAATGTGGATTTTGTTTTGATTTTTTTCTACAAATCTGTAGATTCCTGTGATTATGCATTTTTATTATTATAGATAGTTCAATGAAACACCACTATCTCCACAGCAATTTTGTAACTTTTGTCTATTAAATATGCAAATTTTTGTAGTGATGATAGTATAAAATTTTAGCTTTTCTGTTGAGGAGTCTTAATAATTTCTGTTCAAAGGTGCTTGCACTTTTCTTGTTTTTAATAGAAACTAAAAATCATCTTGTCTCTTGTTTCCCCATGCTTTTCCTTACATCTAAGTTTTCAGCTATTTTTGCCCCTTTTAACTTAAGCTTTCCTCATCTCTGAGAAAGACAGTCTTGTTCTGTATCCTGTTTCTGTTCCCAGCCTTCACTTTATTCAGCACATACTCAAGCATCATTGACATCAATTTTCTTTCTTATGCAACTTTTGTTCCTACTCTTTGGACTGTTCTCTTTGAGTTCTTCTTCCACTATTAGAAACCTAGTTTTTCCCCTCTCTGCTATTATTTTTGACTGAGTTGTATTTACATAGGTGGTACATATGGAGGTGTTTCAAGTACTTCTTTGAGGCTGCTGATATGTTACGAAACAATCAAGTTTTGACTGAAGTAACTTTCAATTCACTAGTTGTAGAAAACCAAAATGTTTTCCCACATTAGGCCCTGTTAGTATTCTAAACTGTGATCTTTCAACTGGTAATTTTTTAACTAAATCTTTTGAGTATAAAATGCTATCTTTTTAGACCTGACAGGTTGAGAACTAGGCTCAATAAGTACCTCTTCATTTCCTAATACAGAGCTTTCTCTGATGTAGAGAGATACCATGGGCAGTGTATACACAGAAGTCCATTATGAGCCCTATGATTTTCAAAGAAATACTTGATTTTTCAGATTTGGTAGCAGAAATACTGGTCTTTTCCTTGGTTTGGGATCATTAAAAAATATAGTAGTTCATAATTTCAAGAGGTTGTCCAAATGACATTCTTCTTTTTTTTTTTTTTTTTTTTCCCCCCAAACTCATAGGACCTCTTAGATGCTCAATATAATGGAGAAGCAGCATTGGAATGTTCCACAGAACAGTCTGACCCAACTTCAGCAGATGTTAGTGACTCTGATACTGGTAATGTTGGCTTTGCAATCTTTAATGTGCTTTGATCTTAACACTGAACCTTGCATAACATGAACCTTTTTTTCCTGCTTCTCTAGAACCAGAGCTTAAAGGCAGAATAAAGCCAGAGTCAAGTAGCATAAATTAATAGTTTAGGGTAGTTTTTTCCCATCCTCTAGAAATATCAGAAAGGGAAGGCTGTTAAAAAACATTGATCCTACTTAACTGTAGGATTTTGGGAGAAATTGAGTTAGTGTCAACTCTGACTTTCTTCTGTTCAGAGGCAACTGTTTCTAAGGAAACTTCCAAAGTTTCTCTTGTTTTTTTTCCTTCCCTCCCAATATTTCTTTCCCTTCTTGTTGGAGAAGATGCTTACTGCAGGTCTAGTCAAATTGAGAGGTTAGTGGAAAGAAAGTTATGTTGTATAGAATGGATTATTCTCTCTAATACCTGAATACTGCAGCTACTTGGCCTCGGTACTCTGATTAAATTTTTCAAAGAATCCTGGATTTCTCTGAGTTCAGTTCCCTCTGATATAAACAAATGGCTATTTTTCTCAAACATAGGAATTACAATCATATGCTTGGAAAGGCAAGATACCCATAATACTAGTGAAGTTTTTTGTATGATTTTTTTTTCTGTGTGATGTCAATTTTCTGTTTTTTCTAGGAAGTTTGGCTTTTGAAAACCTCAAGTAATACAATGCTAATAACAAAAATCACAGTGACTTACAACAGACGAGATTCGAAACTTTTACTCCCTTTTTGTAAGCATAATGCAAATAGCTTTCACCTACCTCCCCACCCTTGCTTCTCCAGGATTTTCCATAAATGAAAAGCATTTCTGACTCTTGGTTGCTTGAAAGTGTAGCAGTCAGATGTGAACCTTACCAGCAGTGCTGCTGTGCCAGACTGGAAACGCTTGTTTTGAAAAGCCCTACTTAGACAAACAAGTAATGAAGTCTCTTCAGAATCTTCTCTTACTGAAAAACAGTATTTCTCTTCTTTAAGACTATTCAAGCAGCCGATCAGCTAAGCAGTCCTTACCAGTAAATGGAGAAGATGAACCCCAAAACTTTTCCACTGGCTCCTCAGACACAGCATATGAGAACAACGTCACGACTGAGTTTTTGAACAGTGTGAGAAATATGAATGTTGAGGAAGTTACTGCTACACTACACAAAATAGCAGCAGCAAATCCAGCTTTCAGAGGTAACTCACATATGCATGCATACACACACAAAAATTTATATAAAAATATACATAACATATTTTGTTAGCACTGTGAAATAGTAAGGACTTATATGGGTCAAACAACTTTGAGGCATTAAGGAGGGCTGAAGAGACTTTTTTTTTTTTCCCCTCTTTAATTTTTGCAGGTTCCAGTTTAGGAATGGTAATTCAAAATGATTGCCTTCCCATAAGGGCATCAATAATTGCTGATTTTTTTTTTTAAATTCTTTCCTTATTTTTACATAGTAATATTTACATGGTGAGAGACAGTAAACTTAAAAGCAAGCAAATGGTTATCAGAAAAAAAAAAAGAATAATTTGCCTGTGCTGTAAGTGGGAAAATGCTGGTTTTGTGAATACCAACAGTAAAGAAATTTTTACTCACAGTGAAAACTTTAACAGTTCTTGAAGGAACCGTATTTGCACAATAACACAGAAGTAACAGTGAATCAGAGACAAGTAGTCTTTCTTTTGCCTACGAGTTTCTAAAAAGTTTCAGCTATTAAACCTTCCCATGTCTTCAGTCAACTACTACCCTTTCTGCAGAAGTTTCCCATGTACGTTTTTGAGCTTCTCAGAGTATGTTTAGAGTCATAAAGGTTAAAAAAAGAACACTGAAGATGAGCAGGTTGTAGGGAAGCTTAAGATATTCTTTGTCTGAGTGCTCACTGTGTGGAAGGAACTGGAGAGGCTGCAGTCCGTGCTGTAACCACTCGTGGGGCATGTGTGTGTGCACACAACTCAGCAGAGTACCTGTTTGGAATGGAAGTTCTAGAACAAACTGACAGCATAAAACCATGGAAGTAGCAAACTGTTAGAACTCTTCTCCTCTAGAACAAAATGTTAAAGTTACTGGTAGTAGTGATTTCCCTCATAAATCTTCCTCTGGAACTTGAGAATTTGTGGGTGGCAAATAGGGTTCTCTTTTGTGGTTTTGGGTTTTTTATAGTTTTTCTTTTTGGGTGTTGAGCACAGCCACTTGCTCACTCTCCCCCACCAGCCCCCTGCAGCTGAACGGGGAAGAGAACAGGGGGAGCAAAAGTGAGAAAACTCACGGGTCATGATAACAACAGTTTAACGAAGGGAAAGTGTAGGAGGGAACCCAACAGCCACCTTGGGAGCCAACCCAACCTCCTTGTCTGCCCAGGTTTTATTGCTGAGCATGATGCATGGAATCCCTTTGGCCAGTTTGAGTCAGTTGTCCCAGCTGTGCCCTTACCAGTCTTTTTCCAATTCCCAGACGAATCACTGGAGAAGTGCCAAGTGAGAAAGAGAGAAAGCCTTGACATCGTACAAGCACCCTTTGCAATAGCCAAAGTAGGGGTGTGTTATCAACACAGTTTTGGCCACAAATGCAAAGCACAGCACTATACAGGCTGCTATGAAGAAAGTTAACTCCATCCCAGACAAAGCCGGTACAGGGTTCCAGGTGATCTTTGGAAGTGTCAGCTTCTCTTGGACAGGTGAATAGAAACAGTTTAAAAAACAAGGTAGGGATTAGTGGACACCTGGACAGATGTGATCTGCTTAGAGTGGCTGGTGGAGAGTAAATATGGTTTTTGTGATAAGAAAAGCCTGCTTTCAGACTTTCTGGAGTTGTTTGAAAGGGGTCAGCAAAGGAGTCAGAGAAAAGTGATCCAGTTCACCTAGCCTGTTTAGAATTCCAAGAAGCTTTTGACTCTGATTAGAGGCTTTTAAGGGAACTAAGTGGCTGTGGGAAAAGAGGAAAAGCCTTGTATTGTATAAATAATAAAGAGATAGCAAATGGGCAATTATCTTTTACAATGAAAAGGAGTTCCAGAAGAGAACTGTGGACCTGTGCTGTTTCATATTTTTATAAATGACCTGGAAAAAGAGATGAGTGTCTGGATGACAAAATTTTGTCAAATTTGAACCAGTTAAAAGTGTTGGTTGACCTGAAAAATTTCAAAAGCTCCTCATCGGATCAGTGGAAGTACCAACTTGTCAGTCAGAAGAATGTGTTGAATACAGGGAATTAAGGAAAGAATGGAAATAAAGATGGCAGAAATCATTTTGCTATTGTATAAACTCATGCTTTGCCTGTATCTGGCATAGGGCAAAGGGTTTCCTTTATTTCAGATAAAGGACTTCAGTGCTGCAAAAGGTTTAGAGACAGCAATAAAATATGGGAATATCTTCCATATAAGTAGACGCAATAGAAAGCTATGACTCTTTTTGGCCTGGTAAAGAGATGACTAAGGTACTGTAGCAGAGATTTGTAAAATCATGAGTGGCTGGAGACAACACACAGGATACCATTCTTTCCTATATAAACTTTTGGAGTAGTGTGGGAGTCCAGCATGGACAAGAAGAGATAGTTCTTAATGCAGTAGTAAGTGGATGATGTATGGAACTCCTAGCAGAAGGATACTGCGGATACAAAAATGTTACATGTTTCCTTGTTTTCACTGTCTGGCCCAGTCCGGGCAAGTGTTTGGAAGAGAGCACTACTGGAAAGTTTACCATATCAGAGTTTCCCCAGAAAGTTTCCTGACATGAAGATGATCTGAGATGAGGAGAACATGGTATTCCCACCCCCCGCCAAGTGTCAGGCACAAATGTCCTGCTTTTACTCTTCCCTTAGCATTTGGTTATGGGTGCTGAATGTTTACTATTGCCACTTAAACAGCCCCCATGTTTCTTCTACTTCTCCTCTCACCCTCCTGAAGTCATGGGCATTAGTTTCATCAAAGCAATATGGCCTTTCTGCTTGTGCTCAGAGGAGGACACTTTAACTTACTGTTACAGTGATAAAATCAAGCACTTCTGGTTGTGGTTTCCTGATTATCAGCTGCAGGTCTTTCAAAGCTGGGGTAGAAGGGCAAGAGACACTCTTTAATTGAACCAGTACAGCTATTCATAGCAATATACAGTTAACAGTTTCCAGGCACATTCTGGTTTTTAACAGTTATGGTGTTTTTCATCTAATAAGGAAAGATCCAAACTCACCTCAGCATCTAAATGTTTCCATATAAATTGTGAGTTTAAATGAATTTTATAATAAAATTGCTTATTTTCTTGTTTTGTTTGTTTTTTTTGCCTTTAACTAAGGAATTGATATTCCGAATGTTATAAGGATCCTGGCTGAAAGTGGAACTTGGAAGAGACCAAGCAACGGCAGCACACAGTGACATGGTGATTAACAGAGTTAATATAGCAATGTTTACTTTCTGTAAGTTTGTTGTTTTACTTGATGTGAGCTTAACAGAGTTGATTTTATTGTGTGCAGGTTTTGTACAGTGTTATTTTAATTAAGTTAATAACTTGGGTTTGAGATTCACGTTATTTATTTCTCCATGTAGCTGAAATGTCTGTATTATGGAAAGGTTGTAAAGCTCATGTTCTTTCTTTCCATGTAAAACATTTTTAAAACAGGTAACTTGTGTTTTTCAGTATCATTAAATATGTCAAGTACATTGAGAGTCTGATCTTTTCTTATTGTTTGTTCTTTTACAAGGAGTTATCAGCAGAATGAACTACTGAAGTCAGCAGTATGAATTAATCCTACAACAAATATTCGGAAGTTATTCCCTGTGGCTGCTTTGTAATCAAAACCCCTCTTCCCTATAAGGGTTATGAATAGGTCTCCACTTTTTTCTTAAATAAAGATTAAAAATAAAAATCAAAAATCAGTGCTGTCAGTCTAGTTCTGAGCTGAGAAGTGCCTGGATTATAGCAAATTTAGGGAGCCCAGATAAAGCCTGGAAGCTTTAACAAAGTCAAAAGAAGTTGGCTATGCTTGAACATTCATGAATATGTCCCTAGAAATCTAACTAGACTCTGGTTAAAAGGCACTGATGTGGTAGCAAAAGTATCTTTTGTCTTCTTTTATCCCACCAGTAGGAGAAGGAAATGAAAGCTGGGTTATTCTGTCTTTCAGGCTCTTAACGTGAGCTTTTTTCCAACTAAAGTACAAGTGGTTTTGACTGAACGTGAAGGTCGGTGTATTAATGGCTTCTACTTCTGTAGGATGGTGAAAATTTTTGAGTGGTTATAAATTAGTGTGCTTGAGAAAAAAAATATTTTTTTAAAGTTAAATTCTGTAATTAAAATTTGCTTCCTGCTTGTGATTTTGGGTAGCATTCAGTGGTTCTAATTAAAGATCTTCAGCTTTGCAGCCAAATGCTGGTGTAATATAGACATGCTGGGGCCAGATGGTAAATGAACCTTTTAATGTTAACTTACAGTTTTTTGGAGATCTGGATGGAATTGAGAATCCTCATCCTGATGGTTTCACATCTTCATGACATGGAATGCAAGATGCAATAAAACTAAGGTAACAAAGAAAGCAGCAACAAAATTTATTAGTTCTATTCTATGAACAGACACAGGAAGGAAAACAGTTCACTGAGAAAGAAATTAAAACACAAACCAGTGTTTTAAAGAAACTGAAGAATTTCTGGAATGCAACTAAATCTGTTCTTGTCAGAAGCAGAGATGGAATCAGAGTTCTTACAGTTCTTACTCTCTATGTCTATGGACAATATTAATGCCTTCTTAATGAAGGTGAACTTGACTACCTTGATCTTCAAATTCTGAGTTCTGAAAGAAGAAATAGAAACATCTTTTTTCTGTTTGTTTTCAAAGTGCAGAACATTATGTGAATTAATAAAATCAGAATGTTCAGCTGTCGTAAATGGCCATCTCTGGGACAGCTTCTTTTTCCTCTTACTGTGGAATCATTCCTAGTGGAAATAAAGTTAAAATTAAGTTGATTTGAGGTGGGTCTTTTCTTTTTTGCAGGCTGAAAAAGAAAAGACCCTTGAATCTATAGCATAGTGATATAAAATGGTTTGATTGGTGTGTTGCAAGGTGCTGCTGTACATCTCAAAGACAGCTAAGAAACCTGAGCTGTGTAAGTCATGAAGTGTATGGTTCTGCAAATGTTTTCAGAGAGCACGGTCTAACAGTCTATTCAGTTGTATAATTATTTTCCTTGGTTTTTTTTTTTTTTTTCCTGGTGCAAATAGAGGCTGAAAAAGCGTAGTATTATTTTGTTCTTGTGTCTGCCTCATTTTGTGATGGCTTGGTGTATTCTTATAGTAATTTCCTTATGCATACAGGAAAACGGTATGTTCATTCCAAAACAGATTTTAATGTTTTCCTTATGCCAGTATTGCAAAGTAAGGAAAAAAGGCATTATCTTTACTGATGATGCTTAAACATTGCTGTTGACTGTATTTAATATAAATTTATTTTGGTTTCTTACAGTAACAGGCAGACATCTGGAGTAACAGGAGAATTAATAGAGTTAAAAGTTAAGCAATAGCAAGAAAAATTGAACCAAGAGAAAATTAATTTTTCTGTAAGTTTACCTTGGTTTTACACATTTTACTCAGAGACCAGAGAGCTTTGAGGAAGTGATTTTTAACAAAAAAAGTGCAGAACTCTTACTCCTCACAGAAGGTATAAAGGGGAAAGGAGAAGAGTGTTCACAGGTCAACTGACATGAAATGAAAAGTTTAAAGCATGCAACTGCAGAGTTACTGTCCGGTGTGAATTGTGATGATATCTGTTCTAGGCAGGTATGGAAACATCCTCCTCTTGTGTTGCTTCCTGGGTCTTCTTCTAACTTGGGAATTCATTACCCCTTCGGAGCAGCAAATTTCATCTAGGTATGAGTGTACAAATTGCGTAGTGGGCTTGGTGATTTACGTGTGAAGCCTCAAATCCTAATGCTGTCTCTGGAATGCCTTCGCCGAAAGAATCACAGAATCATTTAGGTTGGAAAAGACCGCTGAGATCATCAAGTCCAACCTATGACCAAACACTGCCATGTCAACTAGCCCATGGCACTAAGTGCCACGTCCAGTCTTTCCTTAAACACCTCCAGGGACGGTGACTCCACCACCTCCCTGGACAGTGGCATTTTATTCCAATGTCTAATCACCCTTTTCTGTGAAGAAATTCCTCCTGATGTCTAAAACCTAAACCTCCCCTGGCACAGCTTAAGAATGTGTCCTGTTGTCCTGTTGCTTGGTGCCTGGGAGAAGAGATGGATGCCCACCTGGCTACAACCTCCTTTTAGGTAGTTGTAGAAAGTGATAAGGTCCCTCCGAGCCTCCTTTTCTCCAGGCTAAACAACTCCAGCTCCCTCAGCTGCTCCTCACAGAACCTGTGCTTATCTCAGTACTGGTTATTATCCTGTTGCCTCCTGTAGCATACCTCGCATCATGGGAAGGAAATACATCTTCACAGAACCACAGAACATGCCAAGCTGGAAGGGACCCACAAGGATCATCCAGTCCAGCTCCTGGCCCTGTACAGGACCATGCCCAAGAATCACACCATGTGCCTGAGAGAGTATCATCCATATGCTTCTTGAACCGTCAGGGTTGGTGCTATGATCACTTCCCTGGCAAACCTATTCCAGTGCCCAACCACCCTCTGGTTGATATTCCTGATATCCAACCTAAACCTCCTCTTACACAGCTTCAGGCCATTCCCTCGGGTCCTCTAACTGGTCACCACAGAGACCGGTGCCTGCCCCTCCTCTTCCAGAGCTGTATACCAAAAAACCAAGCCGTACACCTTCGCGGTGCGTTCCCTCAGCGCGGGGATTCCCGGCCGGGATCCCCCGGGACCGCCCCGCCTCCAGGTGGCGCCAGCGCCCGCGGCCGCGGCGGAAGCGCGCGGCTCCTTCCCGCGCCGGGGGAGGGGGGCGGGGG
>VXAY01001956.1:379009-393855 GCA_013399855.1 Oxyruncus cristatus | reverse complement strand
GGCCGGGCGGCGCGGTGCGGTGCGGTCCAGGCGGCGGCGGCGGCGGCGGGGGATGCGCTGCCGGCGCGGGAGCCACGGGGAGGTGACCGCCAGTAAGTACCGCTGCCCTGCGCGGGGAGACAGCTCGCCCGGAGGGAAATCCGTATCGGGTCTGAGGAGTTTTAGTTAGGGTGTTTTCCTTGCCTTCGGGTTTCTCAGGATTTTTCTGATTGCTTGAGCAAGGTAGTGGGGTTCCCTAAGGATAGGGCCTCAGAGCTCTGAGAAAGTAATTACAGAATCAATTAGGTTGGAAAAGACCTCTGAAACCATCGAGTCCAACCTGTGACTGAACACCGCCACGCCACGTCCAGTCTTTCCTTAAACCCCTCCAGGGACAGTGACTCCACAACCTCCCTGGGCACCCCATTCCAATGTCTTATCACTTCTGTGAAGAAATTCCTCCTGGTGTCCACCCTTAACTCCCCTAGGCACAGCTTTTTGCTGTGTCCTGTCGTCCTATCGCTGGTTACCTGTGAGAGGAGGTTGACCCCCACCTGGCTAAGACCTCCTTTCTTAGAGAATGGTAAGGTTACCCCTGAGCCTCCTCTTCTCCAGACCCTTCACTACAGTGAAATAACAGGTGAAACAGTTGCTTCTTTTGGTTCTGCTCTGTTTCTCTGGGTGACTGAGTGACGCCTCAAGTGGGTTCTAAAAAGCGTGGTGCGCAGCTTTATGCTAAAGGAAACGCGCATTGATTTGAGGTTGTTTTAATGTTCTGGGTTGTAAAAACTACGTTAGTGCATAAACTGTTGGGAGCACTCAGCTCAGTCATGTTGGAGGTGGGCCAAGTGAAAATACACAGAATCACAGAATAGTCAGGGTTGGAAGGGAACTCTGGAGATTACCTAGTCCAACCCCTCTGCCAAGGTAGGGTCGCCTAGAGCAGGTTGCACAGGAATATGCTCAGGTGGGTTTGGAATATCTCCAGAGAGGCAGACTCCACCACCTCCCTGGGGAGCCTGTTCCAGTGCTCTGCCACCCTTAGAGTAAAGAAGTTCTCCCTCATGTTGAGGTGAAACTTTTTGTGGTTTAGTTCATGGCACTGAGCATGACTGAAGACAGTCTGGCACTGTCCTCTAGGCATCTGACTTTGAGGTATTTATGTGCACTACTGAGATCTCCTCTCAGTCTTCATACTAAACAGGCCTAGCTCCCACAATCACTGCTCATGAGATAGGGTTGAAGTAAAAAGCAACAGTTGTTTCAGTAAAATATTTACTTAGTTTCATCAGCTGTGTACAATTTTTCCTAATGTCTTTCCACACAGTGGTTGTGTGGCTTTAGTTTTATAACTGTTTTATCTCTTTATTTAGTGTGATACATATGAATTGTAAATGAATAGGCTTTGATAACCAATTTATTTCCAGAATATGTATTGCAAGGTAAGCTGTGCTGCTTTGTTTTAGTAGAAGAAACTATATTTTATAAGCCTCATCCTTTAAAAGAACTTAATTGACTTTGTTCATGTGTGTGCACACCTGTATTGTGAAGTTATTAATGCTTATTGGGAGCGAAACGTTTCATCTTGTAGAGTGAGGCTTCCTAGATACCTCCATTAAAGCAGGCCCTGTAAGTGAAAATAACATTTATGTCAAAAGCTTCTACCTATTTCTGTATATTGAGTAGTAAAAAATTCTGTAAGCCGTTCCTAAAAGTTGCATGTGGTAAAAATCAAAAACTTCTAAAACCATGATTGTTACAGTTGGGACACTAAAGGACCCTTTTATTTTGGCATCAAACCCGCAGTTTTTTAAAAGCCTTTTGAGTTGATAGGTTACTTATGTTAAATTTGTACTTTAGTTAAAGTGGTCTTACATATAACTTCTTAAGATAGCATACAAAAAGCAGTAATTAAATTGTATTCAAATGTTTGTGTAATCAGTTGTTTAAATTGTTTAAAAGAATAGAAAATGACAGTTTAATTTAAAACATTCTTGAATTATTATCCTGATGATGTATATGTGAAATACTCTAGTACAGCACAAATTTCAGCCTGAAGTCTGTTGGGAAAAACCAGCTGTAAAATTCTGTTTTCCACCAGAAAAGAATCATTGCTTGGATATGTAATTTAGAAATTTCTGGGTTTGGTCGGCTGTATTGTTGGGGGTTTTGGTTTGGAGTGGGGTTTTTTTTACTAGGGTTTTTTTTATTTTATTTTAGAAGATTAAATAAAGAAACCTGTTGTGTAGTGTTTGTTGGTGTTTTTTGGTGTGTTGATGTGTTCTTTTTTTTGTTTGTTTGTTTGTTTGTTTTTAACCTGGTAGAAATAAGAGTACTTCAGTTTCAAAGCCAAAAAGCCATTTAGAAACTTATGTGGGTTTTAGTTTGCTGCGGTTATTGTACCTCCATTCTAATAAGTCAGTACAACTTAAAAGTGTACTGACTCAGACTACCTTATTCCTTATGCCTTATTAAATATGACTTTGTTTCCCAGTCTCTTTTTACTCTATATGTGTTCATTTAACCTCTTCCCTCACTCCCCCTGCTTTTTTTAAATGCACAGAGTGGATTTTTCAGTGTGTAGTGGAAGTTTTCTTAGGTTTGTGTCCTGCTGTTATTGGTGAAGGCTTGATTAAACCCGTGATTGGACCTGTGCAGTCTGTGCTGTTAGTGATGGACTTGGTAAGCAATGTACAAATGAAATGAAACAGTTCGCTGAGATCCTTGCCTTGACAAGAATCAATTATGTAGAAAATTGCTTTGTTGGCAAGAACTTTTTTTAAAAAAACAAAATCAGCAACTTAAATCTGGTAAAGCAGTGGTAGGTGATGTGGCAGATATTTTGGTGATGTTTTTGAATAAAGTAGTTCCCAAAGCAAAGACAGCCAAAGGAGCAGCAGAATGTTTTCAGGACAATAGAAGAACAGCTGCACAGAATCAGGCTGCATGACTGTTTAGTCTGGCATCTTGTCTCAAAGTGGACACTTGTTTATGCATAGAAAAAAGAATAAAAACAGTAGCCTTTGTTAGGAGGTTACTGCTCTTTGGTGGAAAAGTTGTTTTTGTTGTGTATTTTATCAAATTAAAATTCTGAATATCTTTTTGCAGAAAATCAGAATGACTAAAAAAAGGAAACATCAGGAAGATTTCCAGAAAGTGAAATTTAAAGTTGGGAAAAAAAAGCCTAAACTAGAGAATGCAACTGATACTACCTTCAAAACAAAGGCCATACAAATTCCGGAGCAGCTTAAAGAAGATGGAGTGCTTCCTACCCAAAATAGAAAACTTAACATCAAGGTATAGTGTGACATTGCATTCTGAAATTACAGAAAAATACTTGTCATTTACCTGGGTTTACTATGTTTACCAGAGTTTAGGAAAAATATTTATTTTTAAAAAATTAAAAAAACTCCAGCAGGGTATTTGAACAGCCTTGTTGTCCTTGACAATAATCTGACCCATGAATTTAGCGACTCAGTTTGCTGGACCAGCATGTAACCCAAGGCAAAGGTTTTCAGCAGTGTGAAAAACCAATGGCACATTGATATAAGTATCTAGGATTAACATTTGAGTTTTTGAAAGCCTTGTATCATAACTTGAAGGCAGGGTTTTAAGAAGCAGACTTCCTGCAATTAATGTTTCTGAAGAAATTTGTATTTCTTTGGTGGGGGGGGGTGGGGGTGGTTTTGTTTTCTTTCCTTCGTGTTGTCTTCTGTCTCTTGCAGCTCTCTCCTTAAACTGAAGAAAGTTGTTGAGGATGAGATTTTGTAGTTCTACTTTCAAAAACAAGTGTGAGAGGGCTTACTTTTGGTCATCCCTCTTTTTAGTCAGTAGGGTTGTTCATAAAGTTAAGATTAGGAGTATCTAATGACCTGAACGATAAGTCATAGTATCTTGTTTTTCCTGTCATTGAATTCTGGTGATTTGTTCATTGCTGTGCTTCAAACTAATACTGTGTTTGTTGTGAACGTATTTGCTGTTAGGAACAGCAGTAAGTACATCGTAAGAATAGATTCTGTATTTTTTGAGTGTTTAAGGAAAATGAGCTGGAAATAGGTAGAGGAAATTTAAAGAGCTTTGAATAATAATGACAGCAAGTATGTATGTTTGTTTCCTTTTAGGATCTACTTTCACAGATGCATCACTATAGTCCTGGGGTTAAGCATAATGCACTTCTTGGACTCAAAGACCTCCTGTCTCAGTATCCATTTGTAATTGATGCACACCTTTCCAGTATAATAAGTGAGGTGGCAGCTGTGTTTACAGACAAAGATTCTGGTGTCAGAAGAGCAGCTGTTCACCTGCTGCAGTTCTTGGCTTCAAAAATAAGAGCGGAACAGATTGCTCCATTTTTTCCTTTGGTAAGTGCCCATCTCTCTAGTGCCATGACTCATATCAGTGAGGGAATTCAGGAAGATTCATTGAAAGTCTTGGACGTTTTATTGGAAGCATACCCAGCTCTTCTTACAGACCGCAGCGTTATATTGTTGAAGAATTTTGTAGAGCTTATTTCTCACCAGCAACTCTCAAAAAAACTGAAAAGCAGGGACAAACTTTCCTGGATGCTCTCTGTTAACCCGAATCGCAGAGTAACTTCTCAGCAGTGGAGGTTGAATGTACTTACCAGGCTCAAAAAGTTTCTCCAAGCAGTGGTAGATGGATCCAGTGAAACAGAGGATGAAGGGCTTCAAGAGCAAAAGGACAGCCCTCATTCTGTGAGGAACCCAATATGTATAAGTTGGAAGCTCCATGCAAATAATCAGCAACATATACAGCTGTTTGAAAATGGTGGCTTACGACCAAAGATCAACTCGTCATTTAGACTGAGGTGAGAAAATGTTAACTAATTTGGGAATTCATGTTAACTGCGTGATCACAGTTTAATTTTTTTGTTGTGGAATTGTCCTTTAGCTATATTTTAGGACATGTAATGTAATGTGCAGTCTTACTGCACAGGCATGAAAATACTTAGTAGGTAACTGTGCTGTGTGTATATCATGAATTTTCCCATTATAAAAGCTTTATTTTATGCTATTCATAACAATTTTGGATGAACAACTCTATTAGGGTGTTTTTGGAATGCAGACTGACTACTTACAGGTTGTTGCAGAATATTGCACAGGCCTAGGGACGAGCAGGCAAATTTCTTTACGTTAAATATAAGCTTGTTTGTGATACTGAATTTTACTGAACTTTTGTGCTGTTGCCTTCAAGAGTCTATCATAAGCTTAGAAGTCTATTTTCTTTGACTATAGCTCCTTTTAAAAAGGACAGCATGGTAAGAAGTGTCTGGTGGGACAAAGTTCTGCTGAATTTCCAATTTAGACATTTTTAATCATGGCGGTTTATACCTTCACTGTGAATAAAAGATATCTCATCTGAGACATGCTGATGGATATGGAAGAAAGTGTAGTGTGCTTAGTGACAGAAAGGTTTGTGTGAGTTTTAGTAGTACTTTAAACAGATGTGAGCTGAAGTTAAGGGAGAAATAAACAATTGTTCTTTTTTCTTTTGCTCCTTTCTGATTCACCTACTAGAGAGGAACCTCCCACCCCACTTTATGGTACTTTTTAAACATTGGCATCCTCATGTATATGCATTACTGTAGATGTTAACATACCTGCTGGTAGGAAACCTGGAACGCTGACTTGAAAAATGGAAGCAGTTTAGCTGTGACGTAGTTGTTACCTATAGATACCAAGGGGGTTTGAAGAGAACCACAATCCTTATTTGACTGCTGGAGAAGACTGAATAAAAGGTTATGCCAAATTCATCTAGGAGATCACTGGCAAAAAAAAGTATAAACACCACTGCCTAATCCATTGCTAGGTCTGTCTTATATTTTTGAATAAATGAAGTGCAGGAGAAAAGGTGTTCTCTTTGAATACCACAGGTGTTAGCCTGAATTTGCAAGTGTTTCCCATCTCTGCCATGGAGAGACAGACATGATCACCCATTACTGTTCCCCTAGGTTTCCCTTCTGTAGGTAGCATTACTTGTGGGAGGTATAGGCAACATACTAAGCTTAGTAAAATGTGCAGTTTATTCTCATAAAAGTGGTTGTTAGCATAGGTGTTCAGTCATGACCAACAGTATCTGCTGCAGGTAAAATTTTATCTGGGAACTAGGCCTGGTGAAGCCCACTTAAGGCAGGGGAAGGGTTCAGTGCTGAGCACAAAACAGTCTTATTGACTTCATCTTTGCAGTCAGAAGCACACAATTGTGGACCACTGTATATCAGAGGATTCTTTTATTGTGCCCTGAGTGATATGCAGTGTTTGATATACCGTGCCTTGTAATAGCTGAAGATGCATTGTATCCAAGGTCTAGGAAAATAAACTTTACATCTGGTGTCACCTGAACTGGATTCCGCTTTTCTGAGGAACTAGATTTTGGTGAAACATCGTGATGCACTTCTGGTTATAAATACTTTGAAAAAGATGTTTGCAAGCATGAGAAGGAGCCAGAAGAATATAAGGAAACATGGCTAGAATCCAAGGCAAGATTGGCAAAGCAAGTGGATGGCAGCAGAAGAGAAGAATAGAAAAGGGAAGGATCATCTGCAGAAGGTACTAAAATGTTCTTATTTTATTGCAATTTTGTTTATTTTTGGTATATTCGTTTTTCACAAAGGGCCAGTACAGGTTGTTTTAGTGGTTATGTGTAAGATTCCAATGGTGAAGAGTTGCTGTGGTGGCTTTTGTATTTGCCACTGAAAACTTCTAATAATCTAAAGATGTTTAATTCTGTCACTTCCAATCCCAGTTGTGGCTGTTTATGTGCATTCCCAGGCCTCCACTGTGGCCACTACTGCAAGGACAGAAATTAGTTCTAATAAGAGGTGCAATACTCAGTGTGTGTGTGTGTGTTTAAAGAAATCACAAATATTCGAGTCCCAACTATAGATAATGAGTTGACCAAACCATAAGTAAGTATTTGCAGTGTTGTGTGTATATTGATGGCCTCATCACTAATACTGCAAGTAAGTTTCAACTTTCTTCTTTAAAAAGTAGGCTTCCAAACACTGTAACAGTTTGCTAAATTTTTAAAGTTCCTGTATCTTTCTAATCTTGCAAGTTCATTGGGTAGGGATGACACCTCATTGATAATGTAGTGGTTATGAAAAGAGATTTTCAGAATCAGTTTGAGGTATTAATGTTAAATGAAAAGGATAGATTCTGAGCTTCTAATGCTGGATGATTCAATGATGCAAGTCTTCAGATTTAGTTATCTTCTGTTGTGTCCTAGGTCTTCCTACTGTGTGTAAATTAAAATTAGGAGATTGTTAGAATGTATCCTCTGCATTATGTGCTGACTGCTGTTTTTTGCATCAAACTCATTTCAGGTGCGGAAAAATGGAAAGCCTTCACAACTTTTTGGGTTGGAAGTGGTGCTGAAGAGAAACAGTAGACCTTCAGATTCTGCTGAGAAAGGGCAAAATGAGGCTGGAGAGAAAAGCAAAGACTTGAGAGACCGAAATGGAAGACAAAGCAGTCAATACATATATGGTGTGACATGTGCTTCAGATAGAAAATGCAATTCACTTGGTGTACTGAGTGTTTGCTGCAGTTGACAGTACACACAGAAAAGGACAATAACCTGGCTTAAATTGCAAGCCATAAAAACTTACGAACTTGCAGTTACTTTTCCCGGTTTGAGGAACAGCAAGTTGTTTCTTTATTTTCTGTTTCTTTTACACTTTCTTGACTTTTGCTTTGCTGAGTTTCTGTTGTCCTCTTAGTCAAATGGCAGATATTTTGCACATTTTTCATCTGTTTGATCCTGCTTTATAAAAATAGGGGCATTTTAAAAAAAAATTACATCTTAAGGGGTATGCAAATACTTTGCAGCTCGTCTCAATAGTATTTCATGCCAATATGAAGCTAATACGCTTTGTAGTGTTTCCAAGAGCCACCTCACTGTTAAAGAGTAGTGATAACAGATATGTGATTCGTCATCATCTCTAACTGGCACTTAAGTTTTATTTACCACTTTTGTTGTTAACCTTGAATGTCTGGCATAGTCTTATCTTGAGAGATAGGGGCTTCTTTTTCAAGGGTATATGAAAACTGAGCTAAGTATTCTTACCCAAATGCTTTCAGCAGCTGGGAGGGAGTATCTCTTTTGGCATGAATTCTTCCATTTTCCATTCCATGTTTCAGAAAAGTACTAAAACAGTTGGTGTGTGTGTTAGACTTCTGTAGGAATCTACAGGTGTGTTGCCAACTTCTTAAGTTTCAGGCACTGTTCACTGTTTAATGGGGAGATTTTTGTGTTCCAGAAATAAATTGCTTGAGTTCTAGAGTTCTGCTGTAGTATCAGGAGAAATTTTTGGAGAAATTTTTAAAGACTACTACTTTGGAGCTATTTCAGCCAATTACGGATGTTTCAGACTCTCAGCTGGGTGTCTAATCCTGTCATGGCATAGCATTTACAGGACAACCGCACTTTTTCAGTGAGATCATAGTCTTGGCATCAACTGGTTTGTCTAGAGATGCTTTAGAATTCATTGGGGTTATAACTGAAAGATGGGATTGGTCTACTGTGTCTTGAGATGACTGAGTGTGTCTGTGTTAAGTAAGCAAATAGCTTTCAGATCCTATTTTGTGTATGTAAAGAAAATTCACTTGGAGAACACTGAAATAGAAAGGAATTTAACAGGAGGTTCAGTGTGCCAATTTTATGTATGTTACGATAGGAATTCCCTGCTATGAATGAGAAAAAAAAAATCAATTAAAACTGTTATAGACTATATCTTAAATTTTTAATGTCTTTAAATGATCTTATCAGATAACTTTAATAATTTTCCATCTAGTTGCTTTCTAGAGCATTGTGGCTAAACATCAGGTGGGAACCAAAGTTGTATTTTTGCAGAAATATTTTTTTCCCTATTAATATGAAAACCATCATGTTTATTATAGCTGGAGATAGTTATTACCTGTAATAAAACTCATGCATTTGACGATACCTTGTAGTCAGTTTCATTATTTTGCTTTAAGGAGCTTAAAGATTTTTTTTTTTTATATTTTGTTTTGCTGAGCACAGTGGATTCCTACTTGTTGGTTGAAGGTGATATGATAATGCAAATCATATTTCTCCGTTTAATAGACTTTACATGTAACAGTGGGGAAAGAAATACTGAAAGCTAAGAAGTTGCTACAGAGGTCCACAAACTTGCAGAGAGACTTGGGAGAGGTTTGTCGTAAATGGTTTGAACTTCGTTTCTTCCATACTGAAATACCTAACAAGAAAGCCAGCAAAAAATTTAATGTGTTAAAAAAGTAATTTTTCCTGTTATTGAGAAATCAGGGAAGTGGTATTACTGTAATCTTGTTTTTAGAGGTGTGATCTTTATCTTTTATCTTTTTTTGCTTCTGTTGTTTAGGTCTCTGACAAGTGTAATGGACAGTGCAGAAAAAGGCCTGTCCTCGGCTGAAAACTTAAAAGGTTTTATTGAAATAATAATTCCATTACTGATTGAGTGCTGGATTGAAGCATCTCCTGCACAATCAGCTCCCATTCTTGGAAACCTTTTGGAATCAGAATCTCAGCAGCTTATGCAGCAAGTGCTTGGTATAATACATTTGTTGTGGAAGCTCACAAAGCGACATGATGAAACATACAAAATGGTAAGGGAGAAATGATCCATGGCATAATGATGACAGTTCTTTTTGCTTTGATTAGGGACTAATGATTTGGTGATTGGAGGTAGTGGAAATACTTTATTAGGAGAGAAAAAGCCTAGGTGTTGAATAGAATGTTAAGTCTCTTACTCTAGAAGAGAATCTGCTGAACTGAGCAATGAGTTCACCTACAGTCTCCAGGAATCCTCCTTGACAGACTGCAGCACAAAAGCTTTTGAAACTGAAATTGGAGAAGGGGAGCATTTTGTCTCCCAGATAACCTCTAGAATATAATTTTGAACAAAGTGTAGAACAGAGTTGTTTGTTCCTTGTTTCTGTGGGTGGGTGGAAATGAACAAACCCTAAATGGCTAGAAAGCTAGGAGGTAAAGATGGTGTGAGATCCTGTAATTGCTTGCTGCAATCTATGTTCTGTCATGATGAGTAGGATCATAAGACATCGAATCAAAACCTAAATAAGCATTTTGGAAAATATTCTTGAAGTTTTTTTGACCTAGTTATTTTCTGTCTTTTATCCTGATAAATGGTAACTTTTGCTGTTCTTCCAAAGATTTTGCGTACTGAAAAGAGAACATGATTTCCTTTTTGGCTGTTGAGAGTAGTTGGAAGGGACATCTTGACAACTCCATGCTTTACCCCTGTATATGACTGTAGGTTTCTTAGCTAAACAAAAAGCTACACATAGATTGCTTATTGGAAAATATTTATGAAATCATTATGTTAGACCAGAGTTACCCAACGTACATGGCCTGAGTGTGACTGGACATGTTCAGTGTGTCTGAACAAAATATGCTGTTCCCGTTGTTCCTTTTCTTCTTTTCTAGAGGGCCTCTTGGAAGTAGGCAAAAGGCAGGCACTTGGCCATGTAATTGTCCGTGGCAGCCTACTGCCCCTTGCCTTTTTCTTAAGGATACTGCAGAGCTGCTGCCCTTAGCCGTAGGGTGCCTGCATTTTGGTCACATGAAAGGAGCGCTCCAGTGTCAAGATACGAACTGTTTTGGGTACACACACAGTTGAGTTATAACCTTAGCATGTTTGAGATGGGGGAAAATATTCTGAGGTTCATACAGCTTGGTTTTTGTGGAGCATATTTCATTTTAGATAAGATAAATGGTTTATTTTGTCTTTATAGTGTACTTTATATACAAAATGCATTCAAGTGGCTCAGTTCGGAAATGAAAGCTTTGCTTATTTAGTAGCTCTTGGGCTTCCAGGCTAAAGTGGTTATTTTAAACACTGTGGAAAACTACTCTGAATATACCTAGTGGAAAGCTATTGATCTTTGAAATCGTTTAATGGCCATCCTCTGTTCTTAATAGTTGAATATCTAAAGGATTATTCTGCATGATCAATTTGATTTCTTAAGTGATGAGTTCTGCTGGACGCTTTGTAGAATGGTGACTATGAGTGTCTGCTAACCCACAAAGTAAAATTGTTTTAAAATATTGAATCCTTTTTCTGTAAGGATGGCCTTTCTACTAAAAAATGTTGTGTCAGTGGGCTTTCAAATACAAGTGCATAAATGGTAGGGAAAGTTGAAAGCAGTATTGGTATATATCTTAATGGAAAACTCAGATCAGTCACGGATAAATTGATACAAAAGCACTTTCAAATCAGATCAGTAACTGAGTTTAATATTGCATAGACCTACATTAATATGTGCTAAGAAAATATACTGGTCCAGTTGGGATTAAATGTTGCTCAACCTTAACTTACATCATCATTTTACTCCCTTGTTTTGTGGACCTGTAGGTTCATGCACAGGACTTCACATTTACGTCTGAAAGTAAATATATATATATATCTAGAACTTGGAAACAGAAGCTGAAGCTCCTGTTTTCATTCATTCCAGTAATGGATTATGGAAAATTACTGTGTTGATGTATTTCACTTGCTACCATGTTTTCTGTATATCATCTGCTTTTCTTAACAGGAACTATGGCTTCGAATGAATTACCTTGTTGATTTCAAGCACCACTTCATGCGTCATTTTCCTTATTCTGTACAAGAAACAGTAAAACACAAAAAGAAAGATTCATTCAAAGGGTAAGAATAAAATCAACGTCATGTAACAACTTTTAATTCCATAAGAGAACTGAGGCAATGTGACTCATGCTTTATCGAGTGTTAAGTTTTTAGCGTTGGAAAAGAAAACTTTTTATTGCATATTGGTTGAAGGTCTGTAGAAAAGTTTTTATAGGAAGGTAGCATTGCTTTCAATCGGAAAGTTTTGGTTATTCTTTATAAAAGTATTGTGTAGGAAGTCATCTGAATAGCCTCCAGTAGAAGCTCAAATGCTGCCTTGGGGAAATTGTTTTATTGAAGTCCTTTTTTTTTTGAATATTTTTTTCTTGAATATATTTTTTTATTGAGCTCTTGTTCTGGAATTTGCATATAACTGAATGGTGGTTGTGTTAGTCTGACTAGTTTCATATTTCTGCATGTTTTCTTCAGTTGACTGCTGAATTACATCAAAACATAGTTTGAACATTTTTTTTTCACCTGCAGTCTTCTAGAGTTGTATTACAGGGCTGAGTAAGCACAGCTAGGAGGGGAGATGGGACACGCTGTGGCATTCCTATATGGCAGAACAGTACTGGAACAGGAGAAACCAAACTCTTACACATTTTTTCACTGTTGAGCTATCAGAGTAGATGCACCAGTTCTGTTTTTGTATAGGCCAGTAGCAGGTTGTCTCTCCTCTCAACTCCCAGATGTGAGACTATATTCATGCACAGTGTTTTCTGACATAATTCTGCACCTTCGCAGTCCATGTAGAGCACTGGTGTGTGCACAAGGGGTATCAGCTGCTGTCCATTTTTATTTCAAAAATAATTTTTTGAAATCTTTCTTTTTTTTTCACCCCTCCTCCCTTTAGCCACAAGAACTGTATGACATCCTCAAACAATGTAGACCATCTTTTACTGAACTTAACCTTGTGTGACATCATGGTTTCACTAGCAAGCACTTCAACACTTCAGACAGACTCTGGTTGGTTGGACATGATAAGGAAATTTGTGACAGATACTCTTCAGGATGGCAGCAAGCTGAATAGCAAACAGGTGAACAGATTGCTTGGTGTGACTTGGAGACTAATGCAAATACAGCAAAACAAAGGTAAGATGAATAGTTTCTGAAAAACAAAATTATGCACTGACAAAGAACTTGAATTATTCTAGTGTTTTCAGCTTGCTGCAGCTTATCCTCAGTTGTTACATCATAATGTATTTTGTCATAGTGGTAAATTGAATTTCATGGTAATATCCCTGTGTATAGCATTGAAAACTATTTCTAGGAATGCTCTCATACTGTTGATATGCAAAGTATGAATATATTTTTGAACCTGTTTCCTGGTTTTAATTCTTAAGATACTCTTATAAATGGGAAGATGAGCTTTATATTGAATAAGTAATTACCAGGGTGTAGAGATGCATGATACTTTAATAGTCCAAACCTTTTTTAAAATCATTAACATAGCTGGTAGACTGAGAACTGTCAGATGACCATTCCAGTTCTCTGATGGTACAAAATGCCAGGGTAGTTCTGGTGGAAGTTGCTGTTGAATCTTTTCTAAGGTGTTTGATTTGAATCCTTTTCTAAGAGAAAATATTTCCAGCTCTGACTCGCAGGACCAGTACAGTATTTTGTCTTGTTCTTTCTTTTTAAGTACTACTTGGCTGTATTCCAAATGAAACCTTGGGTGATATGTCTATTAAGTGGTTGAAATAGAAATTCTTTAAGAAAGGAATTTTTCAGTAAATCTAAAAGTGGCAGTAGTCTTTTGTCTCACCAGTCTGATAGAAGTGAATTCCACAGCCACACAACCAAATAGTTTATAGAAAATGCTTTGCCCTTAGCAACAGATTTCATTGTTAGAGTTGTAAGATGAAAAAATGTCAAATGTCCCTCAAATATATTTTTGCAGTTAGTCCTTCCAAATCCATTTTAATTGGAAATCTGTCTGTTCCTGTGTCCCTGGTGACAAAGATAATAACTAATCATTCCTATCTGCACTTCAAATTTAGCTTTGTGTTGAAGGCAAATAATAATCGAGAGTTGGAGCCTTCCTCACTAGCTGAGCTAAAGCAGAGGAGTTGCTTCTCGGGAAAGCAGTTTCCAAACTATTGTTAGACTGTTAAATCAGATACTTCAGGCTTTTCCTTGTAATGAAACGTTGATTTAATTTTTTTACCTTTGTCTGCCAGACTTTTACCAGGTAGGCGATAATGGCTTGTGTTTTTCTACCCCAGCTGGCCATTTTAGTGCAATAATTTTCCTCAGAAATCCAGAAAATAAGTAAACTCTGGAAAGAGTTTAAGTTGTGAAAAATTAATGTGTGGATCTTATCTGCTGATCCTGTAAAGGTTCAGTGAGAAATCGGTTATCTCACAAATCTCTGTGTGAGTGGTTTATCTCATCCCTTCAAGGTAATCCTTGTGCAGTACTAAGAACCTGACTAGATGTCAGATTACAGTTAATCTACTAGCTGTAGAGAAAATACAGCCTTGACATGCTGGAAAAATGGCCTCATGGCTCAACAAGGAGAAATACAGAGTCATACACCTGAGGGGAAACAAGCATGTACCTGTACATGCTGGGGCTGACCAGCTGGAAGTAGCTTGGCAGTAAAGGACTAGGTGGAGCCAGCAAAAAAGGCCAGTTGTGTCCTGGGCTGCATTTGGAGCGTTGACAACAGGTTGAGGGAGGTGATCCTGCCCCTCTATTCTGCACTGGTGAGGCCACTCCTGAAGTGTCCAGTTTTGGGCTCCCCAGTACAAGAGAGGCATGGACATACAGAAAGATTCCAGCAAAGGGCTGTGAAGATGATGGAGACACTGGAGCATCTCTCCTATGAGGAAAGGCTGAGAAAGCTGGGACTGTTTGGTCTGGAGATAAGAAGGTTCAGTTTTTCATCAACATATGTAGATATCTGAAGTTAAGGTGCAAAGAAGAGGGAGCCAGGCTCTTTCTAGTGGTGCCAGTGACAGGACAAATGGCAGTGGGCACAAACTGAAACACAGGAGATACTGTCTGAGCATCGGGAACACTCTTCACTATTAGGGTGACCAGACTCTGTTCTTGGAGATATTCGGAAACCATCTGGATATGGTTGTGGGCAGCCAGATCTAGCTGATCCTGCTTCAGCAGGGATGTTGGACCAGATGACCACAAGGCTCATTCCCACTTCAACCATTATGTGATTCTGTGGAAGAGACACTTGCTT
>VXAY01001956.1:288570-378999 GCA_013399855.1 Oxyruncus cristatus | reverse complement strand
CTTGTTTTTTTTTTTTTTTTTTTTTTTTTTTTTTGATGGTGCTCTAGAAATTTTGTACTTTGTATTGTCAGATGGTACTGCAAAACAATTAACTCCAACTTGTTTAGAACCTATCTGACATTGGGGAGATTAAGGGCCTGGAAAGGTATGTGTTTTTTAGAAGACAGTGCAAAATTAAAAATGAGCCATTACAATAAAAGAAATTTTTAGTGTCTTACCAGTGGCCTCTCGTATGTATTTTCTGGTTAATTAGCCAACGTAACTTTGAGCCAGCTGGTTCAGAGACAGGGAGAGCTAGTAAGGTTGGTGTGTAGGGAAAAAGGGATAGTGTAGAGGCAACTGAAGGAACTGTGACAGTGAGGTTTGGGGGAGCATAGGTGAGGGGTAAAGCGAAGATTGGTGGGAGATTACTGCACTAGGGGAAAAGGATGCGGAGATAGCTGTGGAAAGCAGGAATTTGTTAGTTCTCACCTACCTTGCAACCTGCGTACTGTTTTGTCTTCAAGAAGTTCTGAAGTTTTCACTCACATGTTGTCTCTATTCTTTTGTCTGGCTCTTTCACAAGCTACACAAGAAGGTGTTGTTTCAATGGTTTAGAAGTCAGTCAAGTGGTTACTTTAAAAAATTTTAGTACTTCCCGCTGGAATTCAATATAGACAGCTGTAGATAAGGATAATAGCTGTTCTGTGTATGTATGAAGTCAGAAGACTTAGAACTACTACTTCAGGTTTTTATACTTTTTTTTTTTTCTAGTGGCAACAGAACCCTTGATAAAAGCAGTATATACACTATACCAGCAAAGGAATCTCCTCTTTCCAGTTCGTACACTGCTTTTGAAATTTTTTAGCAGAGTTTACCAAAAAGAAGATTTGAGGAGTCAAAGAATCAGGTAAAAAAAAAAAATTGTGTATTCCTTTTTAATTTCAAAATAGCATATTTATTTCAGAAGTGAGAATACTGAATTTTATGTAGATGTTATAAAACTTGGTTCTGAATCTGTTTGGGCGCTGTGTCAGTGAAATTTGAAAGTTTGCGTACTCTGTGAGATGGGCACATGTATTATCTTAGTTGTCTGTCTTAGCTAAAGTACTAGATAGATCTTCATGATAAAAATTTAACTTGAAGTACACAGCTGCAAACTCATTGTTACTGGCTGTGTGATAGTCAGTAGATGTGTCAAGAGTGTGCAGCTGTAGCCATGGAGCATTTCCTGCAGCCTGTGGTGATGGACTTGTGACTTAGTGCTTTTGGTGGTTCTGATAGTGCCTATTTAGCCTTTTGTACTTATTTTCTCTAAGAAAAGTATTCTGTTGCTTTGGGTGTGTGGTTCCAAGGAGACTAGGTTTAAGAAGGTGTTCTTGTCATTCTGGGCTCCCAGTTCCATGCGTCTATTAGATACCTGTTTTGCTTCAAGTAACAGGAGATCATTCTCTATATTACTGTTATAACAGTTTTTCATTATCAGATGTGTTCATATTGTCTCCAGATCTTAACTTTTCCAGAAGGTATTTTCAGCCAAGTCATCTAGTTCCAGCTACATAAAAATCTTAAACACAAATCAGGCTGCATGAATCCTAGCTTGTTTGGGAACTGCAAAGGGATGTAAGATCCTAGAATCAGAGGATGATTTGCATTGGAAGGGACCTTAAAGTTCATCTAGATCCACCCCCCTGCTATGGGCAGGGGACACTTTCCACTAGACCAGGTTGTTCAGAGCCCATCCAACCTGGCTTTGAACACTTCCTGGGATGGTGCATCCACAACCTCTGTGGGCAACCTGATCCAGTGCCTCACCACCCTCACAGTAAAGAATTTCTTTCTAATAGATAATCTAAATCTTCGTGCTTTCAGTTTGAAGCCATCATTTCAGGCCCTTGAAAAAATTTCACTCCAGCCTTCTTGCAGGTCCCCTTTAAGCGCTGGAAGGCAGCCCTAAGATCTCCCAGAGCCTTCTCTTCTCCAGGCTGAGTAACCCCAGCTCTCTCAGCCTGTTTTTGTAGGAGAGGTGTTCCAGCCCTCTCATGGTCTTTGTATCTTCCTTGAACTTGCTCATCAACAGGTCCATGTCCTTTTGCTGGGAATCCCAGAACTGGATGCCAGTATTCCAAGTGGGGGTCTCACCAGAGTGGAGTAGAGGAGCAGAATCACGTTCCTCAACCTGTTGGCTACGCTGCTTTTGATGCAGCTCAGGGCACAGTTGGCTTTCTGAGGGATGTGGTAAGATCATCCCCATGATACCTGTTTCTGCTACTAGGTAAAAAAAATCAAACCTCAGGACTCCCAGAAGTCCTGGCATCCACTAGCACAGTGAATCTTCAGGAAAATTGTTCACTTCTGCAACTTCTTTGCTTTGTTATATCTTATGTTGTGGTAATGCCTGCCTATATGTAATTGGATCTACAGCCAGAAATACCTAATGCTATGTTCTGAACATTATGAAAAGCATGGAGAATTCGAAAGACAGTATCCTCTTTTCATCCAGAGTGAAAAAGATGACTAATTGCCCGAAGATTACATAACCACTGTTTTCTGTACTTACCTGAAAGTCTTGAGCATCTCATTCAGTTTCATGTGATCATCTAGATAGCTCTAACTTTCTATCTTTAGACATCACAAATAGCAGTAGTTTTTCTGCTGTTCCTCTTAGCCTTCTGCATGGAACTGTGACATTTTTAGTAACAGAAGAATGAAATCTCAAATTTTTTGCAAAAAAGTGTAGTTACGCTTATGTCTGACAAAACATTTTAAGACAATGTTTGTGGACAGCGCTGATCCATTTCTTTCCTTTAGAATCAAGTGGGGTTTTTTTAATTTCTTCAAAATGCGGTCTGTTCTGTAGATCCTGGATGATGTTCATGTTGTTCCATTCAGTTTGACGTCACAGCTCCTTCAGCCCTTCTGTGACTGTTCTCCTCATTCTTTTTTTTTTTTCTCTTAGAAGCTTGTCAAAACCAGTCTAAGAGAAGCAGAATTCATGCTGGAGCATTTTCCAAGAACCTTTGTGTGAATCTGTTTATTTTTTAGGTGTATCTGATTCAAAGGCAAGATAGGAGCTTTTGGCCTATTGTTGCCTTGTGAAAAAAACCTTAATTTATTACAAGTTTCAGAATTAAGTTTTGCCTTGATGTTTCAGTTACCTTCACCCCCAATCACCGCACACATATGCATAATCACTGTGTGTATACCTGCATATATTGTGTGGGTGTGTGTACATATGCATATATACACTGGTGGTGTCTTGCTAGAGGAAGAAGACAGGAATTACTTGTCCATAGTACTCTAAGCTTCCAACCATTTGAAGCCTGTATTTCTGCACTTCAGAACTTCTTTGTGTTTAGTATCACTCGCTGGGTGTCTATTTCATGAGCTTTTCTGATCATTCCTTAGACTGGTCTAAATCAAGAGTGACTGCAGCATCCTCTGTCAAGGTGTGACAAAGCTCAGCTGTCTGAAGACCAACTTCCTTTTGTTTGTTTTTGATCCTAGCTCCTTCTAGCTTCATTTGATACCATCACCTGCTTTCTTCTGTGGGAAGAGAAGCAAATGTTTTATTCCCATACACTATTTGCATGTCAAGTGATTTGAGACATCTGAGCCCACCTCCAACTCACCCACTTCAGTTGTTTGTTCTCCAGGCTTTTCCTGCTGTTGGACGGTTCATACCTCTATGCAAGGCTCTTCCCTCTTATGTCAGGGCTACTTAATTTTCTTGAAAACTTTTGTTGAGGATTTTGTCCAGCCTTTTGGAAGGGAAATAATCTGTATCATTGTTATCATGTTACTCTTGTTGACATCTTCAGAGACCTACTTTGAAACTCCTGATTTATGCTTGGCAGCTTTTTTTCCTTTAATCATCCCTTTAGTAATAAGCTGATTAAATGCTTTTGCTTTATAAATGATGCTTGATTTGATAGGCGAGGGTGGCAGAGAAACTGTAGCCCATGAAAGATAGGGTTGGTCTATATGATTGTTTCAGTTTGAGCCAGAAGGGAAAAATAAAAGCTACTTACTCAAGAGTGGAAAGGGAAGTTTGTGGGGGTTTTGTCTGATTTTTTTGTTTGTTTGTTTTTGTTTTACCCCAAGTGATTTTTTTCCCCCTTTCTTTAGAAGTCGAAGTAAAGTTTTATCTCGATGGTTGGCTGGCTTACCTCAGCAACTGGCTCTGCTTGGCTTGAGAAACCCTGAGCTTTCCAATCAACTTATTGATATCATTCATTCCGCTGCTTCTCGTTCAAACAAGGAATTACTGCAAAGTTTACAAGCCACTGCTGCTCGAATATACGGTAAGACTTTTACACTACAGCATAACAAATTTTTTCCCTCACTTGGTGGGGACATTGCAATACGTGGAAAATCCTGCTGTTTCCTAGGTGAACATCAAGGCTGTGGGTGGGGGTTGGAGATGGGTTTAGTCCCCTGTAATAAAGGTTAAGAAGAACTATGCGTGTCGTTTACTAAAGGATAGTTAAAAGATTCAGGTCTTTGGTTCAAGTTAGCAGGACTTTAATCTGATACACAAAAACTAAAGTTTCCAGTCTTTCAGAAAATCATAGAATCATTTAGGTTGAAAAAGACTTCTAAGTTCATAGAGGTCAAGCAATAACCCAGCACTGCCAAGTCTGCACTAAACCATGTCCCTAAGTGCCACATATTTTTTGAACACTTCCAGAGCTGGTGACTCCACTTTTCTAGACAGCTTGTTCCAATGCCTGATCACCCTTTCAGTGAAGAAATTTTTCCTAATATCCAATCCAAACCACCCCTGGCACAACTTAAGTCCATTTCTTCTCATCCTGTCACTTGTTACCTGGGAGAAGAAGGTGACTTGACCACAGCCTCCTTTGAGGTAGTTGCAGGTAGTAGTAAGCCCCTCTCCCCACTCTGAGCCTCCTATTTTCTAGCCTAGTATTGCTTTGTAATTTTTCCCTTTTTTTTTTTTTCTCTTCGGTGTTGGTTATATTGTCTTCCCTTGGGCAAGTAACTCAGAGTAGTTGGGCAGGGCATTGGTGGTGTGTCCTGGCGCGGTGCTGACTCTGTGTATGTGTGTGTTGTGTGCTGGCAGATCCGCTCGAGGGCACGCTGGTGCTGCTGCCGGCTGAGGCGCAGCGGCGGCTGGTGCAGCTGGTGTACTTCCTGCCCTGCCTGCCCGCCAGCCTGCTCGCCTGCCTCAGCCGCTGCTGCATCATGGGCAGGATGTCCTCCGACCTCGCCGCCACCCTCATCGGCATCCTGCACATGAGGTATGACTTCCAGCGCGTGGCTCTAACCTAAAAAAAACCCTGAGTGTGAATATCTGTTCATAAAGCGTGAACTTCGTTGGGGGTTCACATAAAAAAAAACTCAATGTAATGTGCAAGAATTGATGTCATGAGAAAAGTTAATGCTTCAGTCAGACTTTGCTCTTGGCCTTTTACTTTGACTCTGTCTTTACACTGACTGATTTTCTCAGTCTCAAGTGCATGATAAGAAAGTCATAGAATCATTTAGGTTGGAAAAGACCTCTAAGACCGAGTCCAGCCATTAACCCAGCACTGACAAGTCCATCTCTAAACCATGTAATTAAGTACCATATTCATCTATCCATATAACTTTATCATCTTTGTATATTAAGGAAGTCTACCAAGAATTTTTGTCTCTAAATACAAGCATTAGTGTTTGTAATATTGAGTTCTTTCACTAAGGATGCAAAACAGCAGCAGCTTATCTCTGGTAAGACCTCAAGACTGTGCAGTATTGAGCACCTTCAGTGCTTTAACCTGAAACAACTGATAGTGAAAAACACCTAATCAGCGTGTTTTCTCATGTTCTGTCTCCTTTCAAATTCTTAAAACTTGCTTTTTCTCCAATTACCACACCTAAATAGCCAGATCATAGTTGCTTGGCAGGTGTCTTGTTTGAGATTATTCACGCTCTTGATTTTTTTTGTTTTGGGTTGAAAGAGAGTAAGTTGGCCTGTGAAGACAGGGAGAGAGGCTGCTGTACCACTGAAGTGAGTGGAGGACTTGCTGAGATTTCACAAGGGTGTTTTGCTTTGCTGCTTCTGGGAAAAATACACTTGTTTTTCTCCATTGGTCAATATTGTCGAACCTTGGATAAATCGGCAGGAATTAAGCTTAGATGGATTATGCTCAAAGTGATTCTTAATGGTTTTTGGAACTTAAACATTTTTAATTAAATTGTGACACAAGACAATGTAGTGTCAAGTGCAGACCTGCTCGCATTAGCAGTGTAACAGGTGAATAAGGTGACAAACGTGAAGCAATGGTCATGAATCTGTATCCTATATATAATGCATTACCACTGTAAAAGTGGGTTTCTGTCTCGTTTTGCGAAGGTGGACATCAAGTTTTATTTTTAAAAAAGAAAAGTTCTCTGCCATGTACTGGAAACTCAGTGGCAAACTGTAACTTAATTCAGAGACAGTAATTGTAGGAAAAAAAGTCAGCAAAAAGTACTCAGGTGCTAATCTTGCTCTTAGGTTTTAGCAGATCTTCAGTGTGGGAGAGTTTTGTGGTAATAATTTAACTATTTTCTACAGATTATTGGAAAGCTGTAGGTGGGTTGTGAGCATTTGATGCTTTTGGCAGAAGATGCAAGTGGCAGACAGAGCACGATGTTCTTACCAAAAGTATTTTGATTTTAATTTATGGTATTTGGAACATGTTTTAAACTTAAGTTGGATTCAAAGATTGTAGATAATCAACCCAAGAAATAGCTGAAATAACTAGGTGAAAGACGAAAGTACTGATAGGGAGATAAGTAACAGTAAATATTGACTTCTCAAGAACAGAAGAGTCTGGTATTTCTTTTTTGTTGGAAAATAAGTTGTACAGTCAAGGAAACGGTAGTAGGTTTTCTGGATATGAACCTTAGCTGGGCTTTATGAGCTTCATAATCTGTTATTGCACACAGCGTAAATGAACTAATGTTCTATCTCTTATTAAAAAGGCCAAGCTGAACTGTGGTATCCAGGTTTTTGGCTTTAGATAATGACATGAACAAACTGGATTGAGTTTAAAGACGAGCAAAGAATGATAGTCTGTAAATTGTGATCATGGAAAATTACTAAAAAATAGGTATTTTTAGGCAAATAAGACTGGGAAGGAGTGGGAGCCATTTGTGTAATAGGCTGTTAAAAAGGAATGGGAGAATGCAGTTCTAGAAGGATTAGAAAACAGACATTAAATGTCAGAATGGTTTGAGTGCTAGCAAAATTTTATAAAAACAGAAATATGTACTGAAATAGGCTGTGTAGGAAGGGGTTATAAATATACTTCACTGGATATATTTAAAATAGGTAATCAGGTCAGATGTGGATGTCAGAGAGTAAAGCCTTGAAGGAAGCAGAGGGACTAGGTAACTACTGGTCATCCTTTACAGCTCTTTGAGATCCTAAAATTTCAAGTTGGGAAATGAATGTTACTATAACAAAAACGTATTTAACTCCACGTTTCTGTGCCACAGAACACAGAAATGTTCATGGGATGTTTTCTGTACTTTTAGATTAAGGCAGTGTGTGGCATAGAGAAAGTGTCCCAAATCAGTCCTTCGGGAGATGTCATTTATGAGTACCCCGGTGCTGTCAGTAGATGGTGCTGTTTCTCTTCCGGAACATTCCCTGTTCTCTTTGGTGAGGGGGGGCTCTCTGTAAATTTCTCTTCTCCTATGGCACCTGCTTATCCGTCAGGCTTTAAATAGATTGTATTTGGGAGTGTCAGAGGGTTTGGTACTTGTTCTTAATTTCTTTAACAGCCTTTATTCCTGCGTCATTTTGACTGGCGAGTACGTATGTTTTCACACACATCCGAGTGTGTGCTTATGTACCCATGTATATTTGTCAGGGAGAAGCTACATTAAGGTGAATTCACTGGGAGTACATATAGATGATAATAAGACTTGCAGTTATTCCAGAAACGATCCTTATAAATTCAAGGAACTCGCAGCTTGTGTGTGTGTGAACTGTGAAACTAAGAGTAAATGTATCTAGATGCCTCAATCACAGCCCTGTGATGATATCAAGTGGTAACATGAAGTTATACTTATTGTAGGTTGACTTTTAGAGTTTTCTGTTGATCAGAAATGAATATTGAAGATATTCTATAGTTTCTACTTCTTATTTTTGCAGTGGTGAAATGAATAGCCAGTCTGTAGGAGCTCATTAGGTGAGCCGTGATTGGCTCCATATGCTGAGAATGAAGATAATGTTGACAGTATTTTCATGTATAATGGGAAGGTTTCTGAGCCTGGGAGGTTGATTATCTATACTGTTGAATTATTAGTATGGTTTCTGTCATGTTTTTGGTCTATATTTGCTGAAGTTTTACCAGTTGGCACAGACCAGAGACTGTTCTGAAAAGGTGATATTCAGCCACCCCATTTTGGATGCTGGTATGAACATGGCCAGATTTACACTAATTGATCTTGATCCCTGTGCCAGTGAACAGATATTGTTGCTTTTTGGGGTCACTGCGATGGCTACAGCTGCTGAGTTTCAGGTGAAACCAAAAGACAGGAGGTGTTGTCATGGCCTAATTTCTCTGCTCTTCTCCTCCAATGCCTGCATTGTGCCTGTTGTATGGGACCTGGGATGTATATAATTTCAATAAATGCAGGCAGGTAGAATTCTGAGAGATGGAAGTGTGCCAGGGTTTTGGGGTATAAGTCATACAAAACAGGTGAGGAAAGGTGTAGAGCGACACAAGTGAACAATCTCTCTGCACCTACTTTCTACATTAATAGAGCAGATGAGCTACCTCAACAGTTTTAAAGGGCTAGTAAGACTTATGCTTATTTTTTGAGCTCTTTTTGGAAGGCAAAAATTTCTGTTGCATATGGAAACGTATTAATTGTTGTAAATGCATCTTCTTGTATAGGGTAGATTACCTTATTTGCCTGTGAAAGTGGATGCCTGCTGTTTACATACCAAACTCTGTAGTGTAACAGTTGCAGAGAAACATTTTGTCGGTCTCAGTGTTTTTGGTTGCTACTTAATGACTTTGTGGTGATTGAATATCAGATACTCTTGCAAATGCATTTCTCTTTTTTCCCTTACCATTTGTGTAAGGTGGTATATTTAAGCTGATTAATACATAATCTGAGTATTTACTTACTTTATGTATTCTATTCTATTAAACATGGATTAAGAAATGCAGATTTTGAGATTGTGATCAGATATATGAACTAAGGAGTTAAATTACTGACTTTATGAGGAAGAGTTCACTGTCTTTTCTTAACTTGTCTTGAAGTACAAATAAGGAAAACCTATTCACTATAATTACTGAAATGCAATATGTTTATGTGCCTTATTTATGCATCATAGTTATGGTGGCTTTACAATTTTTTATCCTTTGGAACAGTGTGTCTGGAAATTATTTCACTGTAATAAAGTATTGGACAATATTGGATAATATTTCACTGTCTAGATAAAAAACAATGGGAGTTAATTTATGGCATTTCTCTCTTGAAGCAATGTCCATAAATGAGATCTCCAATGGCTTCAAACAGCCATTTCTTATTCTTGTGAGACTCTTTCCCTGCTGGGGTCTCGCCAAGAGTTGTTTCTATTGCTGTGGAAAAGGAGACGGGTGAGGACCATATAAATAAAAGCTGAGTGCTCACTTGCATAAATTGTGTGGGAGCTCCTCGTCTTCACAGGTTTGAGATAACTTGGGGGGTAACTTGTATTCTGCTTGACATAACTGTAAATGGGCTCTTTACTGCAGAAGTAGTGCCTTTAAAATATTCTGTTGCTTTCCAGACAATAATGAGGGAGCTCAGCTGGTGTCTCATCAAGCAGCCAGGCATGCCTGTTGGCTCCTGCTATCCTCAGGAATCTGGTGCTTAGAAAGAACTGGGATGGACTTTTAACATTTGTTTGGTATAAGGTGTAAAATTCTGTGTCTTCAAATACAATACCCAGAGATGGTTTAGGGTCATAGTCATCAAAGTTTTCTGTAGATATTTTCTTTGTAAGTAAATTATTTAGCCATCAAAATTATTTAATCTGCAACTTTAGCCAGTATAGTATGAGAAGGGACAGTGAGAATGCAAAATGTAGCTAATGAAGACCTTATACGCTACTTGATTAAAGAATTATTGAATTCATTAGTGTAGACAATAAAAACAGTATATTTCCCCAAAAGTATTTGCAACCTGGAGAGGACTTGGAGAGGCTATTGTAACCCATTATTCTGGTTAGCAACACTGATAGAACAACTGAAACAGTAATTCCTATGCAAATGAAGTGTAGAAAATGTTTCAGAACAGTGTATTTATTTTAAAAATATATAAATAAAATTAGTTTTACTGAAATAAACTAAGTTCTTATTAAAAAAAATAAATACCAAAACCAAAGAAAAAAGTAAAAAACTTTCAGATCAGTACAAATGGTATATGACAGAAAGTCAGCTCAGTACATCTAGGACAGTAAGCTGAAAATCATACATTTATGGAAAAGTGTAGTAATTATGAATGGGTTGCTAGGAAAAATGTAAGAATAGTAAGGTCTCTGTTCACTGAATTGCCTTTTCTGACTATATTGTCACACCCCTCAATTTAGAAAAAAAAATGAAGTATTAAAAAGGTAACGAAAATGCTTAAGGCACTGTTGAATTCCCTGTCTGGGTATACCACTGAGGATGAATGGTAAAAAAATTATCTGTTTTCCTTGCTGCAAGATGAGAAAGGATCTATACTTCTCAAGAATCATTCCCTGGGGTGGGTTATGGGTTACTGTATTCCTTCATCCACATCGGGTAAGCAAATTTCCTTTACCTTGGTCACTGTTATGTAAAGGTCTAGGACTTGAGAGAGAAGTCTAAGGTTCTGTTTAAGGACACAGCCCTCTATGTTTTTCCCTTGGGCAACTGTAGTGTGAAGAATTATTGTTGCTGCACCAGTCAGTAAATGCCATTTGCTCATTAGTGAATGTTTCTTCCTATTTGTACTCTCATTTATAATGTGTAAGCAATTCAGACAACCTCTGCAACCGTGGAGCAAATGAGTAGCTGACAGGCTTACTTTTAACAATGCATAGCTCAAATTGTTGTTTTCTTAAAATAGGCTTCATATTTTTCCTCAAATCCCTGGTAATTCCTTGCAGATGTTTGTTGTATTTTGCCACATTTTCAAATGGAAACATTTGATCCTTTAAAAGAGATAATGAAAGTTAGAATATAAAATTCACGCTAACAAACTAAACTAATGCCTATGTATAGTAACCTGTTAGAGAAAAAGGAAGATAAAAACTCTTCACTTGCTCTCAGAGTTTGTTCAAGACCTGTGCTGCCTGGAGCTTAGTTGGTCCAAATGATGAGATGGTACACAGCTGGAGAAGTATCTAAAGATGCAATTTTTTTTCCCTTTTTTTTTTTTAGCAATTTCAACATCAGTTTGTGACAGTCATAGTTTCTTGGTTTTTTTAAAAACTGATATGAAAACTGAGAATGATCATCCTCATTAGCAATGTAACACAAAACTGATTTGATTGACTTGATGAAGGGACCTGAGTTTATACTTTATTGCAGTTGCATTTCAATTTGACAGAAATTATTTTTCATTAAAGCTGAACAGGAATAAACTGTGCCAGAGCTGAGATAAATATTGGCACAGGGCTTTTTAATGTTTTAAAAGAACATGTTTTACAGTAGTGTGAGTACGTGCCTACACTGAAGGAAAACAAGATAGGTTTTTCTTCCATAAAGGTACAACAGTCCAAGTGTGGTACTTGCAAGTGGGTTTGCTCCTTTCAGTCTATATTGGTTTTTTATACACACACAGTTCCTAAGAATGAGAACATGGGAGTATTTGGGATGTACTGTAAGATACTTTCCATGCTCATAGTTAATTCCATAAGTGATCCATTGCCTCATATTTAATAGGTGTTTTTACATATAAGCTCTATTTTAAATGGCTGCCAGACAGTGCTGCTACTAATTACGCAGATGGGCATCTGTAAAACATGAAGCACTCATAACAGTCCTGTGAGAAGGCTGGCTAGGAGACACACCTGTACAGTGTTGTCCTGTACAGTGTGGTTTCTTTCATAACAGTAGTGTTTCTGGGCTCAGACAGTGACCCCTAAGCAGCGTGCTGAAGAATTTGAATTCGCTCTAGAGAAGGATGCTGCAGTATCTCTGTAGGAGTCTCCTCCTGATAAGTACTGATCAGCAGCTGAACAGTTTGATCAACTCTCTTGAGCTGATATTCGTGTTGCTGTGTTGAGGGGTCATAGGTGGCGCAGGTCGTAAAAACAGGAAGCCGGAAGAAAGAAGGAAGCCTTTCCTTTAAACCTTTCTGTGGATCGAGTAAAGACTCTTTGTCAGTACAGTGTCTGGTTAATCACAGTGGAAGATTACCAAGTGATACAGTGGTGTTGTCCTCCACATCTGTGGTCCTGGGTTGTGAAGGAAAACTCAGCCCTGTTTCAAGCAGTGGAAACAACTTCCTGATGCTTGGTTGCAGTGTGATTATCACAGAATATCCTGAGTTAGAAGGGACCCACAAGGATCATCGAGTCCAAGTCCTCGCCCTGCACAGGACCATCCCCATGAGTCACACCATGTGCCTGAGAGCATTGTCCAAATGCTTCTTGAACTCGAGAGGCTTGGTGCTGTAGCCACTTCCCTGGGTTCCAGTGCCCAAACAGCCTCTGGGTGGTATTTTTCTAATATCCAATCTGAACTTCCCCTGACACAACTTTAGGCCGTTCCCTTGGGTCCTGTCCCTGGTCACCAGAGATCAAATCAGTGTCTGCCCCCTCTCTTCCCCTTGTGAGGAAGTTGTAGACAGCAATGAGGTCTCCCCTCAGTCTCCTCCAGGCTGAACAGACCAAGTGACTCTTGTGCAGTTGTTGTCTGCTGCGTGTACAGAATCAGCAGCTTTCTACTCCTGATGTGTTTGAAAGACAATAATAAATTAGTAGTAGTGTCTTGGTGGTTGAAGCACTTGCTGAGGTTGCAGAAAAACTGTATTCACTATCTTCATCTCAGGGGGAGATTGATTTCCTATTTCCTAACACAGTGACTTAGTCATTGAACTATTTTGAGTAGGTGTAGTTAATAATTTTATTAAATTTTCACAGAGTTGAGCCCTAGAATGCAGTTAGTGTTTTTTTTTTCAGGAAATGAGTGAATCAGCTGTGCTTATGACTGTATAAATGTTCTGTATGGAACAGAAGTATCAGTGGAAGAAATAGAGGGGAAACTCCTTTTAGAATGATTTTATAATCTAGAATTAAAGAAACAATTGTGGGGGACACCTTGGTTTAAATCTGTGATCAGTGGTTGATAAACTAAATTTAAAATGGGATCACTTATCACAGTATAAGTTAGGTTTCTCAGGCTGTTGTCTTGCCAATGTTTAAATAATTCTATAAAGCTTCAGCAACACCCTGCACGACGTATTCTCAATTATGGTGGTGGGAACACTTCCCTGGAAGGTGAAACAATTGGATTTTAGTTTCCTTGAACAGAAACCCCAGACCCTTGACCTTGCACTTCTTGAATTTTATAACCCTCACATTTATAAAAAAAAGGATGATAGTGTCAATGCTTCAGAAGAATTGTGAATCTTGCGTTTGCTTTTCCATGTTTTACTTTAAAAATACTTGAAGACTGAACTCAGGGTTTTGAGCTTAATCACCCTTAAACTCGATTTTATTGCTAACAAAAAAACAAAAACAAAAACAAACAAACAAAAAAACCCCAATCCAAATTCTAAGCAGAACTTGCGTAGCAAGTGCTTGGCAGGTGGATTGCTGTCTGAGCTCGAGTTTGAACAGGGGTGTTTTACAGGAGGACAAGTGGAGGGATAATTTCTAAAGTGACTGCAGCAAGGTTCATCAGAGTTCTTCTACTAGAGACCTCTGAATAACCCAAAGACTTCTTGTGACTACACAAGCCAAACCCAACACCTTAAACCCTACCCATAAGTCAGATGGGTAGCTAGTTTAGATCAGGAAGCACAGAAACAATAGTCAATAGCTGAGAAATAACCACTTGTGCATAAACTGCAGTTGTTGTTATTTTCCAGCTGTGATATAGCCAACTTCAAAATAACAGTGTGAACAAAAATAGTGAGGCCCATCTGGAGTTTAAAGAAAAGTTCACAGTAAGTGATAAAAGGAATGCACTGCACAGTTGCTGTGACTGAGGAATATTTGCTATGCTAATGGCAAGAGAAGCAGTTATTTTTAAGTTAATCAGATTCAGCTTTTCTTTTAATACCATTTGGTGTACAGAGCAGGTTACCTAAAGGTGCAATTCTAAATCTCAGTAGAGAGATTCTCATGGAGAGCAGGTGACCTTATGGAAATTACAACATGTAATTCATCATAGTTAATGTGGGTTTGGACTAGTTGACTGGAGAGGTCTCACTCGTATGCAATTTGATAACAGGTTCCCATTGTCAGTAATAATTTATTCAAAAAAGGGAAGTTATAATATGCTTATTAGCTCTCATCCACATATAAAGCAGATAATTTTTTTAGTCATGTCTAACATGTAATTTACAAGGATCTTGAAAATGCATTTTAAAAGTGCATGCAGTTTCTAATTATTTGTGGTAATCTTAATGTATTGAACTAAGATTTTTGAAATAATTTGCAATGTATATGTAGAACGTCAACATCTGTTCTAGAATTAAATCTCTCTTGTTCAATGTTCTTTATCTTATTTTTGATTTCCTTTAACTCAAACCTCAAAATTGAGGAGCTTTAACTACATTATAGACACTTGGGTTTTAAGGCAATTGAGGTGATGACAACTGGTTAGACTTCTATTTAAACAAACTTCTCCTGTGCTGTAACGCTGCTCTGCTTGTGTTCGTATTATTAGAAAGACATAGGTCTTGGTCTTAATTTATTGTATCTGTGAGATTCTTATGTAGTCTTTAATCACACGGTTTCATGTTATTTTTCCATTCTGTGTTCTGTATGGAATGCATCATAAGCACTGAAGGCGTGTTTCCTTAATGTTACACTTTGTCTCTCCCTCAGTAGAAGGTTCCATGTTTTCTCTATTGTATTAGGTCCCACTTGGAAAACAAAGTGATTCCTCCCCTGCCCCTAGCCATGGAATTTTTTTGTTGTGCTGAAGTAATTTTCACAGCTCCAAGAGATACGGAGGTGATATTTTTCACCATTTAAAGATGAAGAACTGAGGCACGGGAAAGGTATAGACAGAAGTACATAGAAGTACCTGATGACTTTAGAAATTCAGCATGAAACATTTGGGTTCTGATTTTTCGGATTATTTAGAACTTTCTATCCTGAAAACAAAGGATTGACTTCAAATTCACTGTAAATGCAAGTGGAGCAGTAGAGATCAGATGGGTCTGTGTGATGCTCTTAAAGATACTTGAAGCTGTATCACTCCACAGCTGTTAAAACGTGGTTTAGTCTTTTACTCACTGTTGAACTGTTGCAGGGCTAGGGTTAACTAGCAGAAAATAAGGGGTGAGAGAAGCCTCCACTATGAATAATGTGGGTTTATTCTTTTCTAAAAGTGAAAAAAAAAATCTGATGCTATTTGGAAAAATGTTTTTCCACTGACTTCCTGTCCTCCAATTTTAAAAAGTATTTATGTAGCACCTTGTAGAAGCTCTGCAATACAGATGGGAGGGTGATCCAGTATAATGCCTGAAACCTATTTGTTTACCTGAATTTGTGAGCTCATTCTTTCTTCTACTGTTTTTTTAACTGTCTCATGCCTCATACGCTGTGCACGTTACAGATGATGCAATAAATAAGGCAGGAACAGGTCAGACTGTACTATCCTTCCTTATGTAATCCTGATTGATCCATTCATCCTTGATTTGAATGAGGCATAGATTTACTTTTTTTTAAGAGAAAATATGACACATAGTATTATCATACTCCAAGGTGTATTCACAGAGAGGCCAAGCTGAAGATTGTAGGCAACCTTCTCTGTCACTTTCTAAATTTATTGCTAGATTATTTTTAACCTTAATGCTCTTTTAACTTTGAGGCTTCTTCTATGCGTGTAATAGCTTTCACTTCCTAAAAAAGTAAACTGCAGTTGAATTTTGGGAATCTTGTTTTTGTGTGTGTGACTCAGTGTAATTTGCTTGTAGATGGTCCTAAAACCATTTAACAGCTCTGTCGAGGGCTTGTGCTTTATGCTGCCTCCATGTTCCCAGGGCAGAACTCCAGGGATTCTCTCTGCTTTCTCTTACATTTACACCAGTGGCATTTAGCCTGGCATGCTGTTAGGATGCTTAACGGGCTTGTCCTGTTATAGAGTGTGCAGATAAGTCAAATGTGGGTAGGAAAACGAAACTAATGAAGTGTTTGATTTTTCAGATGTTTAGCAATAAGCTTCAGAATCATTTTTCCTGTCCAGGTATCTCCTGAACCTATTGCAGTTTGTTTACTATTCTGCAGTGAATCTTGAGTTTTTGTTCATTCTCTTCTAGAGTTCATGTAAAATTCTTGCATGCACTGGTCCTTTAGGAGGAATTCAATGCATCTGCTAACTGTTGCATGGAAAAATATTTTTTTATTTTATTATTTTAAACCAGATTCCGACTAGATTTGCCATGGAAGTCCCTGTGCCCTGAATTCAGGCTTATCACAAGATATTTCTATGTTTTCCTGCCCAGTATTTTTTTTATTTATTTTCACATTTCCCTAGTTCTCCTTGCAGCTTGTCATGTGATGTATCTCTTCCAGCCTCTTGCATTCCTACTGTTTTGCTCAGTGGTTGCATCACAGTTTGAATTTATATGTCCAGTAAGTCCCGAATTCTCGTGAATCTCTCTCCATGTTCCCCAAAGCTTATTTTGGTGTAATGAGTGACCTCAAGTCTGACTCATGATCCCTCTGCATCAGATGCAGGCAGTTTCTTCTGCTGTGTTGAACAGGACATGGGCTTCCTTCTCTCTGGTATATGGATCTAATTCTTATGTGAATATTCACCTCATGTAGGGAAATAGGTGGCAAGAGCTCTTGCTGATTTAGTTGAGTGTGTGTGAAATCTCTTTGCTGTAATGAATGGGACTGGGACCTCCTTGGAAGGACAGAAAAAATTCTCCTTTCTCCTTGGAGAAGACTATTGGCCATGGCTTTGACTCGGAAGAACTCAGTGTTGGCAACCAAGTGTCAGCCTTACATTAGATTGAGAGACTACAAGTTAAGAAAAGGAAGAAGTGACTTTGCAGTGCAGGCAGCTCTGCACAGTCCCTTCTAGTTCCTAGGAGGCCTTTGCTCCTTCTCTGAGACCTGGCTCACTATGTTGCCTGAAATGTGGCAAATGCTTACATCCAGGCATTAAGAATACAATGTTAAGTGGGAGCTTTTTTTAATAAAGCCTTACTTTGTGCTCTCTCACCCAGCTGTGATTTTTTTTTTTTTCCCATAGAATCAACTATCCTACAGGGTAGTCAGATGGAATCCCGAAGTTTTTGTTTAAATTAAAGAAATTCTGAAATTCTTTTTTTTTTTCCCGAGTAACTCCAGACGTGCATATTCTAGCTGTCATTTTTGTGGATGCTGGAATATTGTGGATGGATTTTCATGGGTGGCAAAATGTATATGCCTGGCACAAAGGTATTCCAAATTTGATATTTTTGCTCCCAAAGCATGGAGCTGTAAAAAATTTCTGCAAAACAAGCTTTCCAGAATTTTGTTACCCATGAGCTAAGGCATTTTGGCTGTTAGCAGAGAGAAAATAGGGGGAAAAAAATGATCTGAGGCAGATAGTTGGCTTGGAAAATTGCATTCAGAAGCTCTCAAATTTCACAAGATTGTAAGAACAGAAAGCAGGAATCTCATACAGCAAAGATCCATAGTCCGCAGTGCCAAAAGCAGCATACAAGTTGATTTGAATAATATGCATTTTTTGCATAATGTGATGTAGGCCTGATGTGCAGCCTTTTGAGGGAAGCATGTGTGAGATGTACTTGTTCCCAGATCCTGGCTTTTTCCTATTTCAGCATTGATACATTGATACAAGTGGTGGCAGTGGTCAGTGGTGTCTGCTACAAGTTTCCACAAGTGTGTACGGTTTCTAATTTGAGACACAAAAGTGGGCTGGTGCTCCACTTGTTACAGATTGCCCCCGAGAAGGGAAGTGTCAGGCAGCTTTGAAAAGGGGTTTGCTCCTGTCTTTGCATATTGCTCCTTTTCGTGTTCTGAATCTCCAGCCAAGTTTTTAACTTAGTTCTGTGTTTAATATCTTCAGCAATTCTAAAATAGATTCTGAGACTGCTTTTAGATGGGATCTGTTGTTCATGTGAAGAGCTGTTTTAAAAGCAGTGGATATAATGAAAAATACAGTCCAGTTTTTGTACTATAATGACTTTTACCAAGTAAGGGAAATAAAACTAGGTGTGATTTACAGTGTATTGGCTGTTGTCACTATATTAAATGTTATACTGGTATTTCTGAAAAGTTGCTATCTCAGTAGTTTAATCATCGTAACAACCTAAGCCCATGCAGGGGTACAAAGTTCAGTATTGCTTGTCTTTAAAAGAGTAAGTTATGTTTTGAAGTTATTTAAAATGCTATTCTAACAACAGCAGTTAGAATCAGGAATGCTAAAATTAATAATTTAGGCATGCTAATTGATTGTATTATGCAGGTAGGTTGTGAATTCTTAATTATATGGTTTTTAATAAACTGTCTGCTATTGGTTTTGTGTAGATCATCCTTTGCAGGCTGGAAGTGCCAAGTGCAGGAAAATTCAATGAATGATGTGGACTATTTCAGCTTCTTGTTTTCAACCCTTATAGGTAATCCATATGAATGCAATAATTCAGAATTAACAAAATAGAATTTGTTTTCGTAGTACATTACTGAATTTAATTCAGAATAAATGGTGTAGTAAGTACGTCCTGAAAGTAATTCTAATCTTGTTATATATTTTTGTTATGAGATACCCTTTTTTCTCTTGATCTGACTTTTGATACCCTATATTTACACTTTTCCATTTGGGCTGAATATTTGCATACTTTTTCTTCATTCTAGCAACTTTCTTTGGAAAGTAAGAGAAAAAAACCTCAATTCAGCCTATGACATGAACAGATTTTTTTTTTTCCTAGCTTGAAGTAGATGCCTTTTATTGGCTCATAACAATATAAATGAGTGCCTTTGGGATTTCCTGTGAACATGCTTACGCTATTAAAACATTCCATCAGAATAAAGTAATCAAAGTACGTTGAAGTGAGCTGCCCAAGGTCAGCATGTGAGCAGAATTACTTCTGCTACTCTATTCTTACTCAGCTATAAAAATAGTTGTATTATGTGGTGATGCAACTTTGGGAAATTACAGTGGTTAAAGTGGCGTAATATTACTAAGAAATAATTTCCAGTAACTTGTGCTGTGGTAAAAAATAAAGTGGCTTTTATTCATCACCTCTGTTATTTATAATGTTCAACTACTTTGTTTTCAAAAATTTCCATTTTGTTCCTAAAACGGTGAAAAGAGTGCTGTCCTGATAACAGAGAAAATGGAAACAAAGCCAAAGTGACTGTTGTGGAGCAGTCATCCTGTTTTTACTAAAACATCTAATACATGGCTAGAAATAATAAGCAAAATGAATTTTTTTTTATTTTTTTTTTTAACCCTGAGGTTGTGTTAGGTTGCTAAGTTATTGTGGACACGTCAAGTATTTTGCATTATACCTGTTTTCATTATCTTCTAAAGATAGATATATTGAAAATACCATAACTTTGGCCTCTTAAAGTTATTTTTTTATACCAAATTATAGTTTAAATGGGTATGCCATTGATTTTTCAAATATTTTTGTTTTCTTTCAGAAGTCAACAATTGTACTTTGATATACTTAATTTAAAATACCAAGCAAGAGCTTTCAATAAAAAAATCGTTATGCTGAGATAATTTAAAAGACAGTGCTTGTCAATGATGCTGTTGAAGTAGAACACTGCTTGGCTTGTTTTGTGATACTGTTGTACTGCTTCTTTTTCCCTAGGGTTTTCAAGAGAGGAGTTGACTAGTCTCCAGGGCATTAGAGGAAAACCACACATTAGCCAGACACAGCTTTCACCTATCCGTCTTTACCTAACTGATCTGGACCAGTTTTTACACCACTGGGCTGTGACAGAGGTAATACATCAACACTAATTCTAAATGACAGCATACAAACTCCGAGTGCTCTCCATCCCTTTTCCACAGATGCCTAAATCTTGTTGAGATTTGAGTTGAAAAAAGAATGAAAAACATAACAGCTGTCCAACGGCCAACATTTTTCTGCAACCATCAGATAATATTTTGAAGGAAGCTGCTTTAGAAGTTGAATGTTCGGACATGTAGTATGCAAAGCAATACTCATAGAAAACATTGGTAGAAGCCTTGGTGGAAATTCTTAAAACACTAATAAGATTAGGACCAGCAATATTGTTTCAGCTTTCAAAACCAAATTAATTGTAAAAGCATTAATACAAAGAGTTTTCTTGGAGAATAAATGCCACTGTCAATCGAAAAGCACTTGCATTAAATAAGGTTTCAACCTGGAGTAATGTTAAGTTGGCTTTGGTGATTATTTAGAGTAACTTCTGATGCTTGGTTAATCAAAATTTACTGGAATTAGAAACTTCACTGTGAATTCTGCACCCATGTCTAAGATGATAAGAGCTGAAAGCTTAATTTTATTGTTAGTTCTAAAGGGATTTGAGCCCACCAGATTTTTTTCAAAACAGGTGCATTAGTCATCTTTCTGGCTCAAGTCTTTTTCTTATAAAAGAATAATAAAAGAACTCTAATATCTGTTTAGCTCAACAGAAACCACTTTAAGGTGTGAAATCATGTTTTAATGACATGCCAGTTTGACAGTACTTATGAAATCACAGTCATGAATTCAGAAAGAAGAGCGAAACAGAAGGTTTTAGTTGTATGGTTTTTCATGGCAGACTTTTTGGTACAAGAAAGCGAAACAGTAGCTGTTTTCTAATTCATAACGTTTAAGCGATAATGTACTGAAACTTTTGATAGCCTGAGACACGCACTGAATGTGTGCTGCTATGTATTGGAAAGTATTTATAGCAAGGTTGTTGTTTGGTACCATGACTGACACACATTTTTTGATGTCCTGCCTTTAGTCATTTGGCCTGTGGAGCAGCTAAACTTTGTAATTTGTTTTGCTTTGTCTCTTCTGGACAGTAATGAAGCATTTCCTTGCCAAAATACCTTTCATCAGTATTGAAAGACCAGATTGCTCTCTCTGCCTGTCATGTTCCTCTGCGAATGCACCAGAGTGATTACTTGTTTCTCAAAGAGTTAGCAAAAGCCCATACAGCATCTGAAGGATTTATATGTACACCATACCTGCTTCTGAAAATGTCACCTCTTGTGTCTTCTCCTTCCTCTTGTTGATTCTGTTCCACGAATCTGTCGAAGTTGGTTGTGAAACTATGCAATAGATCTATTTTCACATAGCGAAGAGTGAAGTAGTTTGATTCCTTTTTTGTGCCTTTGGGTTCCTGGTTGCAAGTTTGAGTTACTTCTTCTACCATGTTTTTTTTCAGTGTTTTGGTGCTAACAAAGAGAGTTGGTATTTTTAGAAACTTGAGACTTGTATTTGTTAAAGTACCTTTCCTTAGGAAAGATCCAAGGTGCTCTCTCAGGTTTCAGAAGTGGATGGCAATCATTAAAAAAAGAGCTGGATATTCTTGGTTAGTAAGGAAAGATGATTTGGACATCCTATGGAGCATTGCACTACTTTTGCAGTTATGAGTCAGCCTGAACTCTTTTCTGGAGAGTTAATTTATGAAAGAGAGAATAGGAACAAAAATCCCATGCATCAAAAATCTGCGTGAAGAAGGGTGAACCTTCTAGACCCGTCTGATTTTGTAGGCTCTTGACCAAATGGAGTTCTGAACTGTTGCTTTTTCCCAGTGGGAGTGGTCAAACTGGAATAAGTAGCCTAGAGACATTGTGGTTCCCATCCAGGGACATACTCAAAATGTCTGGACATGTGGTGTGGTGACCTGCTCTAGCTGACTCTGCTTGAGAAGGAGCATTGGATTAGAAGAACTTGAGGGTTTTCTTTCCAGCATCAGAGATTGTGTGATTGTTTGGAAACTCCTCCCCTTGGAAAAAACCCAGAACTTTTGTTTTGCCATCAACAAATCTCTTCGTTATTTTTGCTTTTGAGATTATTTTTGATTTTGCATAATGAGGTTGTATGGGGAGGGGCTTTGTTACAGTTATATTTGATCTGAAAGTCAAACTGTCAAAATGCTTGCCAGGTATTGCAATGCTGTTTAGGATGTTCCTCCCAGATTTGCTATTTTTTTCCCCACAGAAATTGTGAACAAAAAAGTAGGGGCACCTCTTCAGTAGCTTACTTTCTTATTGGAGAAAAATTAAGATATTCTTTCCTCTTGCCTCTTATCTGGTAATAATGGTCTCTGGCATGTCTGGTGTTACACTGAAAAATGATCATTAGTATTAGTACAACCGTTTCCTTTTATGAATGACAGAATTCCATTCCATTTCATTTTTCATTTCAGATGCAGTTGTAGATATGGTAAATCATATATAAACAAAACTAGGCTGAAGTTACCACTTCAGTTTTTAGATTACTTGTTTCTCTGTGTTCAAATATCTAATACAGCACTGTATTGATTACGTTTTAAGGGTTTTCATATTTTCCTTGTTTCAACCAACCTCAGACGTGTTGACCAATATTGTATTTAGTGCTCAACTTTTGAAGACAATACTCTGGGGACTGTAGTCCATAAAACTTGAGATTTGGAGGCTGGACAATTTTTAAAACCAAGGAGGGGAAGGAAAAGGAAAAAAAAAAAAAGGAAAAGCTTGGCTTGGAAAAAACCTTTCCATTCAGGATTTGCCACAAGCTGCACAGGAATACTTGTTGTAGAGCAATTAGCTTCCAATAGGTACTGAACAAGCTACTATGCTCTCTAAAGAAAATAAACTAAACAGCAGCAACAACAAAAAAACCCAGCCAAAAAAACCAACCCCAGAGCTGCAGCCTCTGGGTAGAAGAAAACTGCCAGCAAATCACGAGGCTCTTCTAGGGTGTCTAGAAAGACAGTGTGATGTGAATGGTTCTCTGTTCATCGAGTTTGAGGGAGATAGGTTTGGAGAATGCTTTCTTTCAAGTTGTCGTAGCTCAAGATGTGATGTGATTTTGGAATCAAAATACTTTTAGCTGTGACAGAAAATGACTTTATTTAGATAAAGAAGTGCTACAGGAAATAACAAACCCCAGCTGGAATTAATCATGCTTTTGGTGGAACTGGGTAGAGTGCACAGCTTCTGAATGCTGAATCTTTCAGCTGGATAAGGAAGTTTATGGTGATGCTGTAATGTTAAGCAAAATGTTTGTCGTAATTTAAAATACCTAGTAAGTGAGAACTCTGCTGGTTGGCTGCGGAGCAGGCACCATCCAGGCCGCTGCTCTATTCTGGGAGTTGTTCATTTAAGAGTTCTCATTGTGTAGTTGTAATTCAGAGTTTCCTCGTAATGGAAAAGTATTTTATTGTGGATGAAAATAAATAAGGAACTCTGATGGAATTAGGATTTGATGGCCTGAATAAATATGACTAGTGATCAGATTCCTATTAGCCCTTCCATCTTCTTCATCTTCCACCTCTTGTTTTGTCTAAAGCACTGGCTAGTTTTTGGCTCTCTGCTAAAAAGAATAAAGTTGCAAATACTAACTGCCCAGAAGTTTTATAAAAATAAGCAGGTGGGTGAGTAAAAAGCCTCTAGATTAGCACAAGGTACTTTACAACTCTGTTTCAGCATCCCGCTTGGCAGCAGCCAGCTACCAGCCTGCATGAGCATCACTCCAGACCAAGTTCAGCAGGAGCTGTTGCTTGGCCCATGGAGGCATCAGGGGCCTGTGAGGCAGGAGCAGATGGGGTTGTGGTACTGAAGAAGGGTCCCAGGAGTGAGTCTGTGAGAGGCCACAGCTTGTTGGCTTTATTGCTCACTGCTCAACTCTGTTTCCAAACGCAGAGGAAGGCAGTCCCAGCTTTCTGTCTCTAGCTGTACAGGGATTGGTCTGTGTTTCTAATGGTAAAGAACTGGAAGAGGGAATTTAATGTATAACATGTGCAGGCCAGAGATGTGGGAGAAGAAAAGGTGTGTCCCTGGAGAAAGAGCAAGTTCTGTAAAGAAAAAGAATTAACTTGAGGCATTTTCAAACAGTGGTTTGGACTTCTGGAGTGCTATTATAGCCAGTGCACTTTGTAGCATGTGGATAACAGTGACTGGTAAAAGGGCCAAACAAATGCACTTCTGATAGGAACTCAGGCTTTTAAGTGGTTTAAAACAAAATCTGTTTTGAGATGGATACTGTTTGTAACTTTTTTTTTTTTTGTCTTGAGAGTGGCAATTGATAAAGAGGAAATCTGAAGCCACCTTACTTTTTGTGGAAGCTTTTAAGTAGTGGTCATGTTCACTTAAGGAGCAATGCTAAAGAGAAGTGTCCCTTTAAATGCTATTTTGCATAGCTGTAAAGGTTAGTCTTCATGATTTGTCGAAAAGATATGTTAAATGTGGGGACCTTGGTTCCTTTTCTGGAGCATCTTCTTAAAATTACTTCTGTCTCGTTAAAGCCAATTATTTAAAAGCATACCACCGTAGCTGAAATAAATGGGACTCCAGAATAAATGGTTGCAGCCCGAGGGAAGAGACTTTTGGTCTTGGCTCATTTTAACTGTGCCTATAGTGCTTGTCAGTAATGTTGTTCACTCCCCTGTAATTGAATTGCTCTGCCAGTATCAAATGAAATAGCGCCCACAGAAATGAAGAGTTTAACAGGGTAACCGTGTATACATGGTAATTTCTGTTGTAATATTTGATGTTGGTGATGGCTGAACACTTCTGACAGGGAAGGCAAACGATAATTTGAAGGTTTCCTTGAAGTCAAGATTCTAGAGCTGTATCGAGCATATAGGTGACTTGAAGAAATAAAATATTCAACCAAATGTTCAAAATGTTTAAGAGCAAACACTAGGGAAGGTCAGCTGCTTTTAAAAGCAGTCTTGAATTCAAAAACCTTGGGATGCATGTAATGAAATATACTAATCCGTGTCAAAAATGGATAAGCCTTGTGAAATACAGTTGGGAAAGCTGTATCTGCAGTGATACGCTATGAAAAATTACAGCAAATCAATAAAGATAGCAAGTCAATGCATGTAAATTAAAAGCCCTGCCAGGAGATTTGTCTTGAAGTAAATGGTGGTGTTGCAGTGCTGTAGCTTGACTTAATGCAGAGATTAACAATTAAAAAAACTCCACTAAGTTTTTAACACGTAGATTTTGAGTTGAAGTTCCTGAAAGATTTCAACTTGTTGTCTGTATTGAGATTTCCAGGTTAGAGTTACGTTGGGTGGAAAAAGCAACTCAGGGTAAATAAACTTCCTTTTAAATTATATTCCTTCTAAACTAGGAATATGGTATAATTTTAAACCTCTTTAAGGATAATTAAAAAATTCCATATAAGCCCACTAGTGTTTTGTAAGAACTGCATCCTATCCAAAGTTTAAGGTTTAGAAATTAAAATATTTTTTTTCTTGAAAGGTAACGCAAAGTCCAAAGAAACAGAAATTATTTAAGTAAACAGAAATTATTTAAGTAATGCCTTTATAAATTAATAAAGCATAAAACCTGGTTTTGCTGATAATAGTGTTTTCAGGAATGCCCCTTAGTTAGTGAGCCAGTTCTGTAGCCCATAGTTCTCTGCCTCCTGACACCAAATCCTCCTGGTACCCAGATTTAAATAGGTGATCACACTGTTGCATAGGAGGTGAGCAGGGGTGATTGCAACTCATGTATTTGTGTCCAGCGGTGTTTCTGAGCCAGCAGTAGGACATGAACTGTGTCTCATAATGCTGAGTCTTTGGAAATATGTACTCTGTCAACATGTGGGTTCTTACATGTTCTTAAGCATTTGTAATTCTTAAGTAAGTTTTTGTAATCCCATTTTGCTGCCCTGAATGTAAAATTAGCACCACAGTGTTTTGGTTTTTCCCTGTTGCTTGCCTATGTAATATTCTCCTGCAGTCTCTCTTCCTTGTTTTTGGCTTTTTCTTTTATTAACTTAGGTTTTGTTTTATTATGAATGTGGGGGGTTTTCATGTGGGTTTTTTATAGTTTTTCTTATCCTTCTTTTTTTTCTGGAGTCAGTGAATCAGGCATACCTTTCACATCCGCCCCTGTGAGCTTACCCAAGGCAGATGAACAAAGATCTCCTGTTGTATGCAGCTTTCTCAACAACTCAGGGCACTGTTAATATTGCCCTGTCAAATCAATTTATTTCAGAAAGAGAAGCAGCACCTGTCAAGGGAGTACACTGTCTGATAAGCTAGGGTCCTTCAGGGGAAGCTGGCCAAGCTTCAGACAACAAGCTTCATTGCCTGCCCCATCACCTGAAAACTTCTCGTTTTCTACGCTCCGCAGTAACGTGTTACACTGGATAGAGTCCCACTCCAAACAGTCATTGCACAAGGGCTTGGGAATTGACTGCGGAACACCCTGATACTTCTTACTTACCCATGTTAGAGGTCCATGTCAATGTGAATTGAAAAATATATTTTAAAGGTCACATTAGGATATAGTGTCTAGTATGTGCCAACTTTCTTTTTTTAATAAAATCACTTCTCTGGGAGTCTGGACTGTCTTTGGTCTGACTCCACACAGCGGCTGGCTAAAATACTTGATCCGTTATCTTTCCTACTCGCTGGGGTTCCTCTCTGTGCTCACACTTGTGTGTCTTCAGAGGAAGGTATTTTCTTTGAAAAAAGAGTACTTTGTAGCATGATTAAGCTTGAAATACTACGCAGATTTTCCCTGGAGAGTTACTGATAGATAGTTCCCTTGAGACTTTATGAATCAGGATTCTGTCATGTTATGGGAAGCATGGAGGGAATAGGAACAGTTCAGCAATGAAGAAAACATTAGTCTTGGTTCATCAGGTTCACCAGCCCTGTTGCATGAGGGCTCAGATTGAGACTGGGATTCCTTGGGTCACCCCAACTCTGTCTTTTTGAGAGCATCTTACTAATGAATTCTTCTGATTCTACACTGGAGTTATGGAAAAAAACTGTTTGAGATTGGGTTAACAGTTAGGGTAGCTGTCAGTGGCAAAAATGCTTGTTAGGATCTCCAAAAAGCCTGGGGCTCCTGGGCTGCCTTTCCAGCTTTTTCTTTCTTTCTTTTAAATTCCGTTTTAGTTGGCTGCTGTTGAAGTACGTCCTTGGTGTGACAGGCAAGGAGGCCCATGTAGTAATGATTTCCCAAACCACTAGAAGGGAACCTGCAGTTGTAGTTGTGTGACTCCTGAGTGTGCTGGGTAGTTGGGCTTGTCTGATCAGTAAAGTTTGTTTTGAAAACCTGCCAGTGGATTACGGAGCCTGTAGCATTTGCTGCATAATGTTAACAGATAATCCCTGTATTTAAGATTATGCTTTACTTTGGGTTAATCTATTCAAGTGGACATTCCAACAAAATTAAAAAGAAAAAAAACTAAACAAAAAACAAACAAACAGGAAAAACCCCAACCAAACAACAACAACAACAAAAAAAACCAAGCCAAACCCACGCCTCCCTGATCAGAAATGCTCGTTCTCAGTCCATTCACTTTAGCAATGCTCTGAAACAAAACTACTCTGGCTTTGATCCAAAACCAATCTATGAATACGCCAAAAATGTGATAAATGCTAATCAAATGTAATATAATGAATCAGCTGTGACATTTTATTATGGAAATTAAATATCATGCAAAACCTTGCCTAAGGAAAATAAATTGTCAGGGAAAATACTAATTTTCATGTGATAATTAAGTTTTCTTTTCATTTCCATGCCTAAAAACGTTTCAGTTTCACTTTTTATAAGAGGCATTTGGTATGAAAGCCATTTCAAGCAGGATTTAATTTATGGAATTGAAAAGAATTGCCACTCCCACTTAGTCACAGGAAAACCGAACTGGATGTAGGGAATGGTGATGCTGTTTTGAGAATCAGAAAGATATAAAATGGAAAAACTAACTTGCACTTTACCACAGTCCTTCTAAGCAAGAATGCTGCTCTTCAGTGGTATGATGCCCATTTTCTCTGCCAATTGTGGAAGAGTATTGAGTGTCAGTGAATTGTACCTGTAGTGAAATGTTCCTGCAAGTTGTCACCTCAAGGGGAACCTCAGTGGACTGGTAGGATTGTTCTAGGGACGTAGCCCTAAGAGTGAATTATTAATAATGGTTTTATTAATAATGAAAGTGTAGTTTGCTGGGTGGGCCTGTGGATTTGTCTTCAAGGTCTTTAGTTTGTTGACCTCTTGTGGGTATGTACTGAATTAAAAGGGATCTCTCTGGCATACTGTGTCTAGTGTGACATGCTCACAAGCATTTGGTAGACTGCCTAACTCTGTCTTATGAGCAACAAATGTCTCCTGCATTTTCCCCTTTCTAACTGTCCTTCCCAATTTCCATCTCATCTGCATTCCCAACCAGCTATGATCATTGTTATATTATGTTTATATTTGTCTTTCCAGAGTGGTTTTCACCACTTTGTTGTATTTTTAAGTGACAACATCTCTTCTTGGGTATAATTTTGCCAGCCTAGGCAGGTTAAAATTCTTCCCATTGATACCTGTAAGACAGGATCTCTCTTTGTACAGTTTTTCTCTATCTGTTTGGTTTGAATTTGCCTTTCTTGAAAGTGAGTGACTTCTATTTTGCATAGCATGTGAGAAATAGTCTAATTCTAAGTAGGATGTTACAGAGTGGTATTGAACAGATGATTCTTATTCTGTCGGATCGCTTCTGTTGGGATTATCTTTATCTTTACAACCTTGAAGTGACATTTGCCCATTTCATGGTTGTGTCACAACCACCTTGTGGTCAGTTGTTACTCACAGAATTTTCTCCTCGCTTCCAAGTGTTAAAACTCATAGCTGCATGCAGAAGTTTTTATTAGTCTCCAAGCACATGACCCACCACTTTCATTTAATTTTTTTCTGTAGCTGTTATTCATCAAACCCCTGCGATCTTTTCTGTAGGTTAGTCCAGTCCTTCCTGGCTTGGCAGGGTTTCACAGCTTTGAGCTGTCAGCCGACAGATTCCATCAGTGCAGCTTTACCTTTTGTGTAAGTGTTGCTCATTAAAATGCTAGGTCAGATTGGCATCAGAATTTGCCCTTGCCATGACAATCCCCAGTAGTAACCTTTGTCACAGCTTGACTTTATTCCTTGACACTGCTAATACACAAATTTTTTCAGTGAATTTCTTGGGAATATTCCAGGGTACTTAATATTTTATCACTTTCAGATTGCAGTGTACAGAAGCACTACTATATTTAGGATGGAGTACTCAGTTTTAATAATATTATTTCATTATAAAATAAATGTATAGTACGGGTATTCAGTGCAGGAGTATCTATAAAATTGTCTTTTGAATAGTCCTACTAGTCAAACAGAACACTTGCACTACACCTTTAATACTCATTAACACAAGCAATGTCCTGAGAGCCCTACAGTATTATGTTCCACCAGGCAGATGTGTTAAGGGTCTCCTGAATTTGGCCAGCTTAAGCAAGGCTAAAAGCAGGTTTGGCATGTAATTTTGAAAAAAGCTGGGTGCACTTTTATATCACCACAAATGCTGCTGCTTGACCACTTCTGATTAAACCACCACTGGCATCCACATTAGTTAGGGTTGAGTTTTCATACCACAGGACTTGAGCTAGCAGTTCTTTCCCTAACTTTTCTTCAGCTGGAAATGATGTGGACTATCATTTTTGTCATGGGTGATGTTTTCTGTTTCGTCGTTATCTCTCACTTCAGTGTCTTGACCTGCCTTGATTCAAACCTGAAAACCAGGACACTATCACAGAATTTAAACCCCTCGGGTCAGGCCATTTTACACAAGTTCTTTGGATCTTCCTTCAGTCAGTGAGGTATCTTAGAGGAATGCATTTTGCTTAGTCGAGATATTTGTAAAACTCCTGGATTTAAATTCCTCCCTCCCTCAAACGTCTGATCTTGCTATTTTCTATGAGCACAAACAGAAGATTCCATTCCTCATGTATTGGCTCTTCCATATTCCTTGTCCTTAGCTAGACAGCACGATTGCTGATGGCCTAGTAATCACGTGTGCTGTGCACCTTGGCTCTCTGGGGACTGCAGTTGACACTCTGGTGGGATAAGCAGTGAATGTGAACAGAGAGAGGACACCCAAGCTCTCCAATTAGTTTGCAAATTATTGGAATAGATAGGGAGGAAAAGAGGAACAGCGAAAGCCATCTGTCAAGGATTGCAGTACAGCTTAACAGCAGTTCTACTAGAGCTCTGGGGTTTTTTTACCCAGTCCAGGAGACAACATAGCATTTTATGGTGGTTTTTATGGTAATTTGCCTGATTATATAAGCACGAGAAAGTCTAGCAGTTTATAAAACAAGATTTCCCTTTGTAGTATTAAATTTTGTATCCTTTTCTGAACATGACATTTTTGGGAGTCTATTGGAAAATAAGTTGGAAATGGATCTTTGCTACGCTAGTCTTTCTTATATTATTTTTCTGTCCTGTTTCCCTGTGATTCTTCTGTTTCATGCTTCATGAAGTTATTTGGAAAGTTGTTTTCTGAAATGTTTCGGCTCCAAAGAAAGGCATTTGGAGGCTTTGTGTAGTTGGATAGAGTATCTTTTGCCTTCTGTCACACAGGTAAAATGCAGAAAGCCTCTCAAAAATAATAGTGTAGATCATCATCTCTTTAAATAATGAACAATTTATGTTGACAGTGTTACTCTTAGACACTGTAAAGAATCGGTGACTTTGAGACAAAGCTGCTGTGTGTCCCCGTAGGTACTTTGGATTTAGGTCAGTCAACAAAGTATGACTGCACAGTGAATGATTGCTGGTCACATTTGGAGTCCTTAAATATAATTTTGTTTTATTAAAACAGATGATCTGCCACAGCTTGTCCACTATACCTTCACAAAGTCAGTGTTTTGACATTCTCCAGACTGGCATCTGTAAATATCTGGTAAGTACCATTTTGTCTTCTGGTTTAAAACTTCCTTGTGATAAATTTGCTAACAGTCTCATTGACCCTCTAATCTGCTTATTCCATGTATTTCATGTATAATTTTTCAACATGTATAAGTTTTCAACAAGATTAGGGAGACTTTAAAAAATATCTAATAACTGTTGGTATCCAAACTTACATGGATGGTTTTGCTCAGATTCTGAATACTTCAGCTTATTTTCAAAATGAAATGCTCCTTCATTTGTTTTGCTTTTCAATAGAGCAACTAGCAGCTTTAGATGAATTTTTTACCTCATCAGTGTATGTAAGTATCTGAAGGTATGGTATCAAGAGGATGGATCCAGGCTCTTCTCGGTGGTGCCAAGCAACAAGACAAGAGGCAATGGGCAGAAACTGATGTACAGGGAGTGCCACTGGAACATAAGAACTTCTCTCTGTACAAGTGACCGTGCACTGGAACACACTGCCCAGAGAGGTTCTGGAGTCTCCCTCACTGGAGGGAGAACCATCTGGACTCAATCCTGTGCCATGTGCTTTAGGATGACCCTGCTTGAGCAGGGAGGTTAGACCAGGTGACCCACTGTGGTCTCTCCCAACCTCACCTGCTCTTTGATTCTGTGAGTTTTACAGTCTGTCTTCTCTTTCTGATCCTGAACACTCCCTGAGCTGAGGATGGCAAAGCCAGAGCTGGGTGACAGGATTTGCAGTCTTGTGATGCTGCCTGATGAGAGGGAGGACCACAGGGTCTGCCTCTGCCCTCCTGTCATGGTGGTTCTACAACCTGAGAAGTGTCTTCAGTTCCCTGCTGCTGGCTGCTGACACCCAACAAGCAGGAAAGGCACCATGTAGGCAACATCCTCCATGGGAACTTATTTGAGCAGCCTCATGTACTGGATTTGTGTAAATTAAAACAATCTGTGTTCACATCACCTTCCAGACTGGCTGCCTAACGCATTTCATCAGCAGTGTTGGCTCATTTGATCTTCAGGATGCTTTCTTTACATGTAGACATTGGTCTAGCTTGCTGTCATTACTTCCTATTTGTGGTTGACCAGGAACATCATCATTAGTTTTTATTATTTAGTGCCTCATTGTCCTGTAGTGTTCAGCAGGGTCTTGGTGACAGCTGTGGTCCACCTTCTGTCACACAGGAACACCATCCTTCTCCTGCCTCTGCACCTGGGTGGGGAAGGGTCAGCTTGGGACAGTGATCTGCACTCATGGCCTTGAAACTCATACCCAGCCTGCACTGTCATCCAGGGCAAGGCTCAAAGCAGTGCTGTGTTTTTTAAGTATGTTTGAGATGAGTGTTTATTTAAAGGGGATGGAATGAAGATGTCAATTTAACCTTCTGTTGGTATGGGGGGCAATTTCTTGGGAAAACAGGGATTCGAAAAAATGCAGTGGTATGTAGAACTTGAACAGAAACCAAGTACTACATGCTATGATAGGAAAGAGGTGCATTCAGCTCTAGGCATGTTCGTATTCCTGCAAGAAAACTTTTGTATAAAGTGATGAACTTGGGGTTGTTTTTTTGTTTTGTTTTAATACAGGTTGGATTGGTTGTAATACCTGATAGCACAGCAGGATCTGTTCTATGTGCCATAAATAAGCTCTTGGATCAAGCCTGCATTTTAAGTGAAAACCTGCACAAGTTCTTGGCCTCTTGTTGTTACAGTCTTCTGTACTTTCTGCTAACTTTAGACAAAGAGGATGCAGAACATCTACAGAAAAGGTAAAGCTGGTCTTCTTACCATGTCAATTGTCTCTGTCTTTGCAGCCACAAGTATTTAAAGATGTAAAATGAAAGGACACCACCCCCGGCTCCCCCTCCCCAAGTTTATTTTCCTGTCTTTTGTGTACTTGGATATAAGAAAATGAGCTGCAAAGTTAGCTGGAGTAACTTAATAACTGAAGAAGGTTTCGTCTTAAATTGTTCTACTTAGATATCAGAACCATCCTGACTTTAGAAGGGTGGACATTTATACCTGAATCTTTAGCCTTAGTTTCATTAGTCACATTTAAAAGCACTGTGCAAAAGGATTTGGCTTTATAAGCTCGTACTCTTAACTGACGGGATGTTTCAGCTTTAACAAAACTTTTCAGGCATCGTTACGTAGACTGCAAATCCATTTGACTTAAAAACCCCCAAAAGCTACAGATAACAGATTCAAATAAGTTTACCTGAAAACCAGAAATGTCTTTAAACAAGTTAAACTTCAGTTTTTCCCATATACAGGAAAGTTTTTTAAAGCTTCCTGAAAAGATGTGCACTTAAAGCCGGAATCCTCCTTCACTTACGGTATTTAATGACTTGCATATCACAAAAAGCTGATTCCTTTGTTTAATTTCTTATGAATCTTAAACAAAGATTCAAATATACCTGAACAATGACCGAACCAAAAATGTCTTCCCAGCTGCACTGAGCAGAAATTACACTGCAAGAACTTCAGCAACATTTGTAGCTACAGGGCCAGACCTTGTTGTTTTGTTTTTTTTTTTTTTTTTTCCAATGCTGTACATAATTTTGGAATGTTTTAAAATTCAGCGTTTTCTGGTACAAGTTTTCTGCTTTGCTGCTAATATTGGCGAAGGCAGCTGGCATGATGGAATTCACAGCGGCACGTTTCCTTGGACAGCCATGTGGCCAGTTCACAGCAGCTTCCTTGACATATATACCCTCAATCATTTCAATTTCTGTTCTGCCTTCCTCTCAGGGATATGCTGTGGGGATCATGTATATCTGCATTAGCACTCCTGCCACGATTACTGAGGCTGATGCTGCAAAGCCTGCAAGTGAGCAGGATCTGTCGGGAAGAACTGCCTGTTGTTGCTCAGTTGCTTCGCTTACTAATGCAACACGGTCAGCTCAGGAGCCATATGATCACAAACGAGTTTCTGGTGCAACAGATCATCAAGGACATCATGGTATGAAACTTCTGGTTTGCCAGAGATTGCATATACCTCATGTTTATTTTTTAAAATTATTGCAAATGTTGAAGAAGATACGTTAAACAGAACGGTGGTGGTGGAAGCAGATGTAAGAGATTATGGTGCGAGTTCTCTAACTTGAAACTTAGGAGGTGTTTGGTTTCCTTTAGTGTTGAAAATGCCACAGCCAGATGTACTTTATTATTTGGGCTTTAAGAGACATACCATGTTGAAACGTTTAAATGAGGATATCAGTGTCACTGTGTGCAGGGGAACAAGGCTGTCTTGTACCTTTAACTGTAAAAACAAAGCAAAGATTTGCAAGTGCTGCTGGGGAAACTGAGTTTTACCTTTTTTCTCCTTCTTCGTAGACACTGAAGAGCGGTGAAGTTCAAGAGCAGTGGCTAACAGACCTCCATTACTGTTTCAACATCTACCTTGCCTCTCATCCCCAGACACCTGGCCCTATAAACACGGTATATTAAAGAGGTTGAACTGCATTTATTGTAAAGCATTTACTTCTATTTAGTTTTGAATGGAAGATGTTGGAACAAAGCTTGTCAATTTTTTTGTAAGTGAAACAATAAAAATTTTACAGAGAACTGCATACCTCTATTGCCTGTCCTTTCAAGCAAGTAGATGTTACTGGAAGGTGTTTTAATGGATGTGGTGACCACAGTGAGGGGTGTTAAAGAAAATCCAGTCTCCTTGAAGCTTAAGTGCTTGCAGAGAAACAGAATTATATTGAATCTGGTCATCTGTTATTTTGAAGCATCAGAGTAAAAAAACTGAGTTATGTAATACTAACTAGAAGAAAAAATAGAAAACAATATACTTTGAAACTAGAGTAAGTTTTTTTATTTTTGCTGAGTTCATATTTTTTAAATACTCTGTGCAAGGTAAATACTGTACACTGTGGCAGCTGCAAAACTATTAAAAGAACTTTTTTTTTTTTCCTAGAACAGGATCATTTTTTTTCCTTTGCTTTCTGTAGAAACTCTTTTCATGCATATAGAAAAATAGTGATTAAAAAAATTGGTGATAATCTAAAGAGTAGAAAATGCACCCCTAATAGTTTCCATAGGTTGTGAAAGCAATTTATTTACTGTTTTTTTGTCAACATCTCTAACTTCTCCTTCCAAATCCACAGTTAGCTAAAAACAATTGTTGCTTTAGTACAGAAGTGGAGCACAAAGGCTGTTTGGATTTTGAAATTAATTTAATACATTGGAGGTGAAATAATACAGCAGTCTTTCAGAACTGCTAGAGCTTTAGTAAGTTTTTCCTTCTCCTTTGAAACTGTGTTTGAACACATTTAACATTCCTACTTTTTTACAATGGAAAGCTTTGGTAGCCCCTGCAAGGCTATTGTAATGTTGGGCTTAGTGCTTCATTTTTTGTTTCCAAATGCAATTCAGATTTCATCCTGTGTTGGTAAAGAAATTAACAGTTGCCTTTAAAAACTAATTTGTACACAAAATGACTCCAACTCCTTAGAAGTCTGCTTGGCATGTAATACTGAGATAATACAAAACTGAAAATGTGTTCAAGTTTAATATGTTGTAGATGGCTTATACATTATGAAGATAACCATTGTACTGGAATGGATTTTAAATTCCAAACATTTGGTTTTGCTTAGTGCTTGAGTCTTGTATTTTTTGATTTTGCAGCAGTGGTTGGTCTCATGTTGTATGAAAATTGTTTTGATTTTCCCATGTTCTCCAGCAAATTAACACACTGTAGGTTGTTTACTGTAAAAGAACAAAATGATTTTAATGAGTGACTCTAGAGGATGAAAAGTTTCATCTACACTGCATTCTAGATTTCATAAACCCTAAATCTACTGAACATGCCTTTTTTCCTGGCATCTCACTGTTGATTGCCTGTAAGTAGTTTGATTTCTGTGGTACCCGGTACAGCTTGCACAGAACACTGCTGCTGCATGTGTTGGACTTCAGCAACCTGTAGTGGTGGAGCTTAACTCCACATTTACTCTGATAAATGAATGAAGGCTTCCAGACTTCCAGACAGGCTTCCAGACACACTGCTCTTGGCTGAGTTTGCTGAAGAGCAGCAAGAAATTTTGTTGAGCAATACTTAGCAGCATTAGGTGGGCTGTTTCTAGAAAGTAGGGGAAGCTAGGCCAGGGTTAAAGCAAGTACTCTCTGGATTATTAGAAAGCAAGAACCAATGTCATCTGACCATCTTCCTTGGGACATCTGGCTGAATATGTGGGCTCATGCAATGTTTTTATTTCCTGTAATCTGCTTCAAACAATATGCATGTTTCCCTTTCCCAGTTTTGTAAAGATTAGCCACAAACATTTCAGTGCATTATCCCCTTCTAGCCATGTCCTTCCATATCTGAATGTTTTATTGAGGGTGTGAACCCAGCACATCTTAAGGACTTCTTTCTAATGCTGAGAGTTGCAAAATGTCCTTCTTTACAACTTTGAACACACTTTAATGTCCACAGTGAAACTGAAAAACCAGGCTGTCTGGCCTGCTGCAGACAGACGCTTTACCATTTGCTAAATTGACACAAGGCATCTACCTAATAAATTTAAAAAAAAAAGACGAGCAACTTAAAAAGGGAAGAAATTCCAGGATCTGAAATATTTTAATGGTAACAATCTAAAAGGCCCTAGTTGCCAGAATATTCTGAAGCTCCTGTCCAGTATGTGTATATCCCATTGCATGCTCCTTTTCCACCTGTCACCTGCTGCCTGCTGTACTTATTTGTACATTTCCTTTGAATGCCTTCTGCATATCCCTCCTTCCGAAGTGTTTGACAGAGTTTGGTAGAGATTTGTCACCGCACACTTTTTCCACTACCTATATGAACATTAAAGCTAGGGCTGACAGTCTTCACCTTCCCAGATGTACCTTCTGCAAGAGAAGAATCAAACTGAACAGTCCATTCTGACCTACTCCAGGCACCTACGTCAGAAACGGAGTATCTGGCATTAGCCATTGACAGCTCTGAACTTTTCCAACAAACGTGATGTTGTCATGCACAAAGGCAGTCAGATGAAAAACATGTTATTGTCTTTTAAGTAAGGGCTAAGGTTCCCTGAGCTCCTATTAAGGTGAATAAAAGTAGGTAGTGTTCTAAAGGAACTGGGCAGAGTTCCTATCACTATCCTATTCGTCACCAAGTTATGAAAGCAAAGGACACTCAAACCTCAAAAGAAAGCCTTTTTATTTCACAAGACAGGGAGATCTGTTGTCCTGAAAGTTAAACGAAAAGAAGCATTATTTGCTAAAGCTCTTTTAAAATTTAGATTCATATCTGCATGAAGAGGTGGCAATCAAACACCTGTCTGGTCGTGCCTCTTAATTAAAACAGTTCTCAGTGAAAGAAAAAAGCCTCTGTCTCAGTGAGTCAGAAACTAACCTACAGTTCTAACAAACTCAAGGATAGGTCCACTGTCAGATTTCCTTCTGACTTCATAGTTTTGTTAAATGAGTCTGAAAATGTATTTTACTTCCTTTTGCAAATTACCTGAACTACTGTCTCCTTGAAGTGCTTGCTTAGTTCCTGTCTAGCTGTGTCCTGCCTCTGACCACGTGTAGTACAGCCATGAAGACCAAATGCCCAACAAGGCACTAAATCTTGACATTGTGAAGCACTAACATTCCTATACCTCCCAACCCCAAGTAAGCACATAATACTCTTGAAGAAGACTTAAAAAATTAAGCTACATCGTCATCTCTCCTACTACTTCTTTACTAAATGCCATTTTTAAGCCAGCTGTCAGTTAATGCCACATGCATGAAAGTTCCAGCCTTTAATGACCTCAGTAATACCTTTGCAATCTCAGTTCTTTGACACTGTTCTGTTTCACGTGGTGCAGCCCCATCTGTCTGCCAGCATGGCTTGACAGTCCTGATTGTGCCAACCCTACTGCCCTGATACCAGTTCCAGACATAACACTGCAGTTGCAAACAGACCTGGTAATGACAATGTGGCTTCTGAATTAAGGAGAAAAATAAATGCATGATTTTGTTGGAGCCTTAAAACTTATTGCAAGCAAAATTCTATGAAATGACCGAAGCCCAGCACAGGAACCCCATCGTGACATTTTAAAAGAAAGGGCAGAGATCAGATGAGTAGTTTTGGATTTTCAAGTTGTCATCTCTGCATTAAAGCATGTATTTGTAAAAAACAGGTGTGTAAATTCTTGGTACATGTAGCATTCTTTCTTTCTACGGGACTAGTAAATATTTGTGCTGCTGAACCCAAGTATGAACATCTGTCAGCAGTTTTAACCACCGGTGAAGGTTATCTGCCTTAGCACTGTACAGGTCCATTATATTAAGGTCTTTCCTAGTAATAGCCCAATGAAAACAGGTTTTCATCTAAATGTTTCAACATAAGAATAAAAGTGCAGTGCTCAAGTAAGTCCAAAAGCAGTGAAAGAAAGCGCGTGCAATCACAACAGCTCGGTCGTATTTTGAAGGGAGAGCCCAGTCTTTCAGCAGACTTTTTTCTTTTCTAAGAAGAAACCAATCTTGTATATATAAGCATTAAAGTATTCTTAAAATGGACGTGTCCTACCTGAGAGCAGCTGCACATCAGAAAATTTCAGCTTAGAAGGAGATCTTGTTGACTGACACGCTTTGCCTTCCTGAGAACGCCCTTTAACAAACAATATGAACAGCTCTGTGTTTATTCACATAAACATGGTTGTGTAAAGCTATGAACTATTTCAATAAGCTACAGCGTTATCCTAAAAATTATTCTCATTTATGATGAGGAAACTCATAAGACATTCTATATAATAGAAAATTGTGACAACCACAACTGAAATTTAAGGTTAAAATACATCTTGGGGTTGTTACTAAAAAAGGGGGGAAAAAAAGAAAATAAATTTATTAGCTTTATTTATCTTATCCTTTTTGGCTATCTAAGCTACAGAGCCATGAAAGAAGTAACTTACCACCTGGTAAAGTACTTATAGTTAGCATATCCTTACTCCATCAGGGATCCACACTGTAAAGGAACTCGAGGTCTAAAAGCAATGCTTTCCTCTACCCTTTCTTCAAGATGCATTCCTTTGCACCGTGCACATTCAGGCACAATGCAAAGCAGTGCAGAGTCACTATAAAAGACAATCTTTCCATAAAGACCACTTATCTTCAAACAAGAAAGCTATTAACATGAACATACTCTTCAAATGGAAATATTTCAAAAACAATACAAAACAACAAAAAAAGTTTAAAATAATGCTTAAAAAAAAATTAAACCGTGATCCAGATAGCCACTCTGCATGGATACAGCCAGCTATCCCCAGTTTAACTGCTTTGCTCTGTTTCCACATTGATATATGTGAGCAGCTCTGGCAACGGAATCATTAGGTTGCTTAAGACCTGTGCTGGAATAATGCTCTAGCAGCAGCCATTTTAAATCACAGAGTTGATGTTTGTTTTTTTAACCTGAAACAGAAACAAAATTACCCAGAACTCCTGAGATTAAGGCTAATTTTTATAAATAGTTGAAATCCCTAACAATTAGGTAAGAAGGGAGTAGACAAATACACTCTGTTATAAAAAAAAAAAAAAAGTTATTTAAAATAAAATATAGTGAAGAGAAAATTACCATATATCTGCTTTAGGATAGACTGCTTGCTGGTTTTTATGGCTGAGCTGGTTTTGTTTACAGATTTCAGATTTTTACATGAAGGAACTGATTTCAGAAGGCCATGGTTCAGCTGTTTCTTCCAAGCAACCTGAATGAAGAAGGCAGCTGTCTCTTGTCTCCATTTGTCTTCATCTTCCTTGCACTGCCGCTTAGCACTAAGAAGCTGAAACAACTCCTGTCTGAGTTGGTAACTAGAGAGCAGAAAAGAGAAGAGCGCTTGTTTTAGGTGACCTGTTTTAACTTCCGTGCTTTCCACGCATCAGTTCACATGGTGGATTACATGAGTAACTGGGAAAACAGAACTCCCACTGATGTGCCAAGTCATTTGGATGAGAAATGTTTGCTCAGAAGAAAAAGTAGGAGTTGGGTTCAATTTTGGATGCATCCATTATTTCACACAGTTCGTAAAGATCTGGCATTACAGGTATCCAAAGTTACAGTGCTTCAACATCAGCTTATCAACTGCTTTATAAATAGAAAATCAGCAGAAGAAACAACTATAAATATTTGTGATAACAGTACAATCAATACTGCCTTCTCGTTTTCACTATATTCACAGCTTAGTAACACCAGATTTTCTCGTGTGCCTCACCACTGGGTGTTCTCAGTCGATCAGTGCAAAAGGTAAAAGAAATCTACCTCCAATGGGTTCAACTGCACATTTCCTCTACAGAAAACCGAGCTGCTTTCCATCCCCCCTCTGAAGATGCTCCCCTCACCTTGTTTTCAGCAATCTGTTTTTTCCCTTCCCTTCAAAGGCTCCCTGTCTTCTGACCTGGACTCATCCTGGCTGTTTTGATCTGTGATACACAGTCACAGCCCTCTGCCAAGTGGCAGCGGCTGATTATCTGTCCTTCTTCACACTCCCCTCACACTCTGGTGGCAAATGGCACCAGCAATAAGGAGTTGCTTGTTTTGGTTTTCTTTCCTTGGATCGGACATAAGTATTCAATCGGATATTGGCATTTCACACTCACAGATCAATTAGTTGGCCTAGCAGTTAACTCTGAATCTTCCCAGTACAAACTTGTCACAAATGAACATTGAGTAACACTTGTAAAATATTAATTATCAATGTTTGGTAAGGGGCCAAACCACATTGATCGTCATCCCCTTTGGCATTCAAAATGCCCCAGTAAAGACAATGAGGAAAGAGAGATAAAGAGCTGATTTTCTTCAGTTGCTCCATCTGCACTAAGTTCTAACTTAAAAGACAACACAACTAAATACAAATTATTTAAATATATGTTATGAGCCAACGAACTGTATAATTCAAAGAAAAGAGCACCCATATACCAAAAAAAGTACATAAAAGCACAATAGAATGCCAAAGGGGGATGATATGCTCAGTTACAGCCCAAATAATTTTAAACTTTCAATAAGCTCAGTAAATTACCTCTGTGAAATTTGCTGGATGAGGCAAACATATTTAATCTTAATTTAGTGAAGCTTCAGAATTCAGGCATGTACTGTTATGCAGTTCATTAAAGTACATAACAAATGCAGGCAGCAACTGCATCTTACCGGTGCCTGCAAGTTGAGAAGCACTGTATGAATTCAGAGTGCGAGCACTGCTGAGAGACAGAAGAAAAAGATGATCCAGTTTTGTTAAATAACATGTCACTTTTAACTTTTCAACAGGGTAAGAGAGGAAGAGAAAGTAAAGGGGGAGCACAAACAGTGACTTCCTAACAGAACTTGAGCTAAGGATGGGTTAAGTGAATACCGCTGCAGGACAAACAACTGGGGAACTGTTTTATACTTGAGCAGAAAAGAATACTAAGCTACTCTCTTGGAATTCAGTAATTACTGCCAGAAGCCTTTGCTGACACGGGAAATGACCCATTCACAGGCAGTCCACCTTTGCACCCCGCTGTGATTTCATGTTTGTAGGGAACTTCTGGTAGTTTTTAGCAACAAGAAAACAACTGTGGCTCTGACACTGAGAAGATGTAGGCAGTTATCTTTAGAGCAAGTGCACAGTTTTTTATTTCAGCTCTCCCGTAACAGACCATTCTGATCCTACTAAGAAAAAAAAGAAGAATGGGACCAAGTTTGATGCAATATGAATCTGACATGGTGCCTTATAAAAATACCCTATGCTCAGTCAACAAAACTTCTGCATATAAAAGAAACGTGGAACAAATGTGCAGAGTAACAAAGCCGGCAAATGGTATTCACATTCACTGCTGCAGAAGCTCTTTGCTGCTCAGAGTTATGCATATAGCAATAATATATATATAAAAAAAATACAACTTCAACTTGACTTCAGTGGCAGAACAACAGTGACAACAACCAACTTATTTCCAGCTTCTGTTGACTCACTGTAGACCCTGGAGAATGGTACAGGCCTCAGTGCCCCCCACGAGAGAGCAAAATAGACACAGGATCCGTAAGCCTCGACGAGCAGGATAAGCAATTAACCTTTGGCAAGCCACACACCTTAGAATGCACTTTTGAGGACTACATTTATGAAGTTTTCAGATATGGGAACTGAAACATTCTCTTGAGAACAGTAAGTTTAATATACTTAAGTAGACCAGTACCACTATGTTGTTGTGTTTACTTTCAGTAAGTAAAACGGGACTATAACATTTGCAAAGTGAGACGAATTTAATTTTAATTTGGAGAAATTCCAGAACTCAAGCATGTACCTGTCATGTTTCTATTGCTGTCTACAAGCACATGCTACAGTGCAAGTTTGGACCAAAAGACAAACGCGGGACTGAGCGGGACCCACAGCCACACAGTGAGCACCTGCTTAAGAACTGTAACGTGGTGTACAGTGGATGGGAAGTTGTGCATTTCACAATAACAAACATATTAGAAGTCAGCACATACAGTTGCCTAGTGTGTGCTAGCAGGAAACATTAACCATGACTTCTTGGCAGGCATGTGCCACCATGTGACTTGGGATCCATACCCTAAAATACCCACCCACACTGCCTCTTTTTTTGAGACCTATATGAACTCTGCCTGAAAGGAAGAGGCAGAGCTCTCTGCTTTTTTAAAATAAACATTAATGCTGTGGTAATGGAAATCAGGAGGAGGAAATCTGGTCCAGTTTCACAACTTTCTTCATCCATGTGAGTTTCACAACACTCAAGACTATAAAGTTCAAGTTGAGCTTCAAAGTGTAAGCAGAAAAGACAACACAGCTCGTGGGCAGTGGGCTTGGGAGAAAGAAGGCAGGAGGGAAGCTCAGTTCTTTGTAATAGTGTAGTGTCCTCATCTCAGCATCACTGCCCAACGAGCTGTTCTGTGTTCTCCATCAAAACATTCACTGAAATAAATGCATCACGATATTGCTGCAAACTTTACAAACTCCATCAAAATTCTAGCAACAGTAAACTGTCCACAGACACAATGAAATGACAGTGGAAAAACTGCCAAGCTGATCTCTCCTGCTGTCCTGCAGAGAACTTACGATCTTCATTAATGTTCTGTGAGTTTTGCAGCTGTGGGTTGGAAGGGACTTCTAAAGACCATCTTGTCCACCCTCCCTGCCATGGGCAGGGACACCTTCAACTGTGAGCCCCGTCCAACCTCACTTGAACATTTCCAGGGATGGGGCATTCACCACCTCTCTGGGCAACCTGTTCCAGTGCCTCATCACCCCCATCTTAAAAAACTTCCTCCTTATGCCCAATCTAATCCTTTCCTCTGTTTAGATATGTTGCCCCTCATCCCGTCACTACAAGTCTTAATTAAAAAGTCTTTCTCCATCTTTCTTACAATCTCCCTTTATGTATTCAAAAGCTGCAATCAGGTGTCCCTGGAGCCTTCTCTTCTCCAGGCTGAACAACCTCAATTCTCTCAGCCTGTCTTTATAAGAGAGATCTTTCATCCCTCTGACCATTTTTGTGGTCCTCCTCTGGACTTGCTCCCAACAGGTCCATGTCTTTCTTGTACTGGGGATCCCAAAACTGGATGTATACATAGCAGATGGAGAGCAAAGATGATAGAAGTGCAGAAATAGGTGTACAAGTGGAAATTTTCACCGAAAAATCATTCACAAATGAATACCGTGTTCCAGAATTTTAACTTTTCAGTGGAATAGGCATGTACTCATGACAGCCAGTGTAAAACAGTGAAGAGAGAACCTGGAATATTACTGGATGTTGAATCCAATCTTATGCTTGGAAATACTTGGACTGATCAATAAAAGAGCTGGAGCAAACGGAAGTATTTGCTGAGCCAACACAAATGTCTAAATGGCCACAATTCGGTTTAGGAACAAATGGACTGGCAGCCTGGACTACAGGGTGTCTGGTCTGGTGTCCCTTCCCTAGTAATGGCAGTGTCAGCTCCTTCTGAGAGAGACAAGACTTCTTCAGACTTTGCAAGTTAACTGAAAAAAGCAATGGGAGAGAGACCAGTTCTCCAAACTCCACAAACAAGCGACTGGCAATGTTAAGTCTCTTCACTCCCTGGTGTTTTTTACAAGAGGAAAACACAGGTAACGCTTCACCTTGCAAAATAAGAAATGGGATTTTTTTTTTTTAAGCCTGGAAGCACTACTGAAAGCAGGCAGCACAATCCCATGTCTCTTTTATAGTTTTTCAGAGCTATGCAGTACTTGGCAAAAAAAGGATCTTTTGTCCTGGCCCTGTTTGCTGAGGCCCAGAGGACATGCCACTGAGTGGCTGAACAGCCCAGGCTGGCTGCAGTGACAAAGAGAGGAGACCCTGATGCTTCAGCAGCTGAGTGCTTCCCTTCTTTTCTGCGCTGTGGCACAGTGGGTTGGATGCAGAGGCTGTCCTGCACAGGGAAGACAGCTAGTGCTCTGCTCCTGGCACAGCAGGGGGGAAGAAACCATCCTCTGAATTCCTCTGCAAGGGAACCAAAGCTTCCAGCATGACCCAGAAGAAGGGAGATCTACCAGTAATCAGCATTCATTCTGCAGGCGGTTGGGCATTAAGTCCTGATTCTGCTGTTGCAGGAAACTTGCAGGTTTCCCAGGGACTAGGATAAAAGATGTTACTACCACTATATGCTCCCAGACATCCCACAGCTGCTCCCTTTGGTACAGTTTGGCTGGGGGAACAATTTTTGCATCATTACTGAACTACATCATAGGGTGTGACAATTAAGCTCTGAAGGGAACTTGCCTGTTACTTTTTCTTTAATTGAATGCTAAGAAATGTTACAGCATATAAGAAACTGTTAAACTAGTCAGTGATCTGGAAGGAGTATTAGTAAACATCAGCAATTTATAGTTTTCTGCATCTGATAAAAACTGAAGAAAGTTTCAATAAAAAGAGGAAATAAAAAATATGTACGTATTATATGCTTCACCTACAGCTGCCACACTCTTCTTGACTATTTTGATAAGAATTTAAATATTAAGGAGCACATGTACGTATGTTAAAGTATTAATATTTGACTGTATTTCTGAGGTTGAGACTCATGCATTCATGAAAGCAGGATAATGCTGTGGAAAGCAAACACTGGGATATCTCACTCTCTCCTGTCTGCCTCTTCTGTACAGCAGTTGTTCCTGCTTAATCAAGGTATTCAAGCTAGCTTCAAGTTTTGGCAATGAATGTTAAAAGCTTCCAAACATCCTGTGGTTTGGCTATCCAGTTAAAAGTCAGATCAGAGTACCCGTGTGTCAGTAACCGGTGGTAAAGGGTCTGGTTACAAAAACCTTTTCAGGAAAAACCCTGTACCTCTGCATGTGTAACTTTGTTAATGAACACAACGGCAGTGAACTCCAGGAAGAAATTTTAATATCAGTGCTTGAAACAAGTTTAATAACTTTTCCAATTATTAAAAGTCATAACTTACCTTGCATTTTCTATGAACTTACTAATGTAATTCTAGGTGACTGGAACCCAATTCCCCTTGTTTGGCGAAAGATTATTAAATGCCTCATTTAGCACTAGCAATGTAAGCAAAAGGACCAAATAAAGAACATGGCCAACATGCCTAATTTAATTTACATCTACGTGTATCTCACTGTTCTCTAGCTACTGAAACAGTAGTCTTACCTTCTCCATGACCTCTGTATGACTGTAGCAGCATAGTTCTTCTTCCGAAATAGCTCTTTCCTTTTTCTTTCTTTTTCTATGATCTGCATTCGAATCTCTAAAGGGATTAGTTCAATATTTGTACCTTGCCACGCCACAGAACATAACTGGTCATCTGTGTTCCTGGATCCAGTTACACCTGTTTTTTCCAAGTTTAAACTGTCACCAGGAGCAGAACACGCTACTGGGTTTCTTGGCACAGTTCTGGGAGGTTCTGCCCCGGCAGACAATACTGGGGAAGCCTTTTTTGCTAATTCGTTATTTCCCACTTTGTCAGTTCGTTCCATAGCATGCACGCTGTCATTTCGGGTGCTTACAAATACTGTTTTGGCACTTCCTGGTCTACTAGAACCAGCTGGTGAAGATCGCTTATCATTTACCTCTTTACTTCTGGATTTCTGCTGATGTCTTTTGCCTTTGGAAGAAGCTTCACACTGTTTTGAGTTTCTCACAGCCCCACCAGCACAAGTGACATCGCAGAAGAATGCAGCTGTTCCCTCACAATGGTCCCTCTTGCCAGATGAAGGCTGACTTGGATCCCTTAATTTTTCCCCAACACTAGCAGTCCTACAAGTAGAAGTAGCAAGCCTTCTGCTCCTCCGGGACACTGTGCTGTCAACAGTGTGCACCTTGTGCTTTTCTCCATTCAGTTCTGTAGCAGCTGCAACCTGATGTTTCACTTCAACTCTTGTTCCCTCTTTTGCTTTGTCACAATGGAAATGGACACAACTTGACTTGCTTTTGGTAGGTTTCCTCGATGAATCTTTGGACAGAGAAGGGAACTTTTAGTCTCTGCATAACATAGTTTAATTCTCTAGATTTTTTGCTCAGTTACCTTTGAGACACACGAGGATTTACTTAAACGAAGAAAAAAAAAGTAAGCAGGAAGAATCAAAAGAGGAAATGATTGCATGTAACAGTAGAGTCCCAAACTTCTTTATTTGCTTTACTGTTTTACAAACTATTTTCTTACATTACACTGGAGTTGAAAAAAGTTCACAGGGAGAAACCATTTCTTCACCAACCTGATTTTACAGGTGTTATCCCAAAAACCCAGCTTACCATGTGACACAGGAATGCAGCCCCATGAACTCACCTGCTCGTTCCAGGTAACTGGAATGCCGTAAGTGACCATCACTGTTTCAAGCTTTTTTGCTAAATTCCTGCTCTAGCCATCCTGTATCCTGGCACATATAACCCACTGACCCAGGGAACCCAAAGCCCTTGGCTTCTCAGTACTTCCCTTGACATCCTGAATGAAACTGTGAAGTCCTTCCCCTTCCTCCCTTGCTGCTGTGTGATAACTGCTTCTAAACACTCTTGTGAGGATGACTCAGAAGCCACAGTGGAGTGCGAAACTGAAAATCTCCCATCATCCATCCACCTTCCATTCTGTTTGGAAACTTAACAGGAGAATGAGAAAATAGACCAGATAGGATGAAATGTAACAAATAGGATGTTACAGGGTAGGTAGGAGGGGAAAAAGTAAAGAAAGAGATCTTTGATACACTGGAATCACAGAAAATCTTCTGGATCATCCAAAACCTGGTGAAACCACACTATATTTACCCTCATTGTAATGCCTTTACAGGATTCTCTTGACTGGATAATCAAGTATGGCACTGGATAACTGAATATGTTCAGTAACTGAACAGATTCATTCCAAACTCTCCAAAACCCACTACCTGGTTTGCACATGCAGCATGTCTTACTCCAACCGTTAAGACATTCATACGTGCAAAACTTGCCCATCCGAACAACTGGGTATCTGGAAAATGGAGAAAACTCCACGATTTAACTATTCTAGCTCGTATTTTGATGTTGAAATAAACTTTCTTAGGAAGACCAAGCGATAACAAGTACAGAGCACAAAACCCAAACTCATCTGTTTATACCACAGTTAAGGCAAGTGAAGTAACATACACAGGAAGGAGGATTTATCCATGGGAAGCAGATCGGAAAAGACTCACCAACTAAATCACATTTTTCACAGTCCAAAGGGTCTAAATTTATATTTAATTCTAATAAAATGACCAACGAAGTCCATTAAAGTTTTGGTCACAAGAGGATCGATTAAAACACTTAATGAGAACTGATTGTAGAACTCCATGATTTGATCCTTGCTGCATCAACTTTCCTGGCATCATTTCAATAACAAAAGGAGAACGTGTAACTAAAAATGACATAGCGTTATTTCAAACACTGTTTGGATTGGGCAAGAGGGGGCTTTTTTTACAATCTCTGAAGGTAAACCAGTCTCACCATGGCAAGAAGTACATGTTACAGATTTTCAGAAGAATCCTGAGTAAAGACTTTTATTCTCTTTGTGTTAACACTCATGGTAAAGAAAGGTGATCAGCAATAGCAGGGAATTTGCCATTTAAAATTCTATCTTTTGCAGAAATTATAGTCTGCTTTTAAAGATATCTTGAAGAGCAATAAAAATATTTAGGCAACAGCAATAGTGGGTTTAAAATTTTACTTGTAGAACCATCCACATAGAAAAATTAGGCCTGGCATAGCTACATCAGGAAATATCCAACTTCAGGAAAGCCTTCAATCAGTAGTCCAAGCTGCATGCTGCTGGCATTTGCTGCTAGTTTGAATTCCCTAGCTTAATGTGAAGGGTAGTGTAGACAACTGAACACTAATGTATGTTTTCAAATGTAGGTATCATACTAGAATCCTCTGCAGTAAATTTCACAAATTCAGTCCTGATCTCTGCAGTCAGTTTAACTCTATATCCCATGTTTCCCACGGAGTGCCTACTACCTACTTCCTTAAGTTACTGTCTCAGTGCAAAATCATTATATTTGTTCCAAGAAACAGTGAAAGTCTGACCAATTCAATGCAGTTTCCATTGTCATAACCAATGGTAGATTTTGGCTAAAAGTGGATAGTGGAGTCAGTAAAAGAAAAGGCTGATAGTTCCTGTTTTATTGTTTCTTTTGGCCTCCTCCTTCTCACCCCTTCACTGCTGTAATCCTCCCCACATCTTTATTTCTCCTTTCCCTTTTTTTCATCAGTTTCTCCTAATTATGTTCAATACAATTCTTCATTTTTCATTTGGAAACCACTGTTATTCTGATTATTCTCATGTGTTCTACTTTGCCAGCTGAATATTTTCACTAAGATAAAGATAATGCACATGCTGGTAAAGCTTGCTAGGATTTTTAACACCTATTTATCATTACTTAGCTATCATAGTGTATGTTAGGCTAAGATATGTCTGCTTTTATTATAACAATATAGTTAAGTATTCTGTTTACCAATGTATTTCCAGGTAAAAGCTAAGGAAATAGAGCAAAATGATTCAGTAGAAAAGGCCCTTTCACTTTCTTTTCTTTTGGATTATTATACTATTCTGATTAGCAGAACTTCCAGAGGGAATAGCAGCAATTTTACACTTGAAGAGTTCTAGCAACTTACCTTAAATAAACTACTTTTCCAATTTTTGCTTCTAATGATAACAAAGATGCTTTAACATTACCAGTTTTGAAATATTTGAGCTATGGGCTACTATAACTGGCTGAAGTCAGAACTGACTGAAACGTTATTAAAATGTGTATCTCCTAAAACTAAAAAGAAGTGGTCAAAATTATGATGAACTAATGATGCATTAACAGATAGAAAAAAAGAGTACAGCAGGGCTAGAAAAGTAACAGAAGAAGTTTTGACACGTTTCATAGTACAGTTTCTAAATTCTCACTTCTCAGAAAATATCCTTGAGTGTTCTCAACAAGAGGACTTCAGAGACAAATCACAGGAGAACCCAGTCATGGAAAATGAAGGTTGGCTGAACAGCTCCCCATGTGTACTAGAAATGTCACTTAGAACTATTTTATCCTTGTTTTAACCTTGTTTAAAACCAAGAGTTACCATTTCTCAATTAACATTCTTCAAGTATACCACAGATATGTCAAATACCTTCAATCTTATTTTCTCCAAAGAGTGCAACCAATAGAACTGCCAACAACCTGTTCTCACATATTTTAGGTATTTTTACAGACACTGTACATGCTGGTGTTTTTGACTACTTCACACAGAGTGAAAGAATCTAATTCTACCTTGCATGAATTGCTTAAGAATAAGTAATTATAGAAAGACAATACAGGTCCTATATATAAAACACACCCAGACCTGGACAAAACAGATAACCAGGACAACTAAAAAAAGTTCACAAACCTTGGCCGACTTTATGACCTTCACTCTGAGGCTCCACTGGCGGGCAACTCTCCTTTGGGGTCCCTTTGTTGTGACAAGCTTTAGGTGAACCTCTGCTGCTTCTCCCTGGTTGAATTTGTGAAGTGTTGAGGGGCAGAAGTCTCTTACTCTGTGTATCAGCTGGTTTGTTGGGTAACTGTGGGACACTGGTGGTCTTCTCTCGATTTGCAGGACTCTGTTGTACTCGAAACTTGCTTTGCTCCATGTTCTGCATCCCTTTCTGCAGCTTGGCTTCTTTTCTCTTACTTTCCTCTTCACGTTTCCTGCAATTACAATCAATAGCATAAGAATTTCAGAGACAAAATCTTGTGAGCATGGATCTAACTTAAACACATTCCTCTCTAAAAATCTGACAATGCCACAATAAAATTTTGACTGTAAGATCTTTTTCATGAGAAAAGGACACCTGTTGCAGTGAAATGTCTTAGGTTGATCCAAAACAACAATGGACTTGCAGCTACAGCCTAATGAAGTTAAAGTTCTTGTCCGCCATCTGCCCATTCAGTTTGCAGCGGTTTTAACTGATTTTAATTACTCACTTGTTAAAAACAATTACATTTGGGGGTTTTATAAATGTACAAAAATTAAAAGTAGGATTTTGAAAATAATTGTGATACTAATAACTATGTTTTTAATTAAGAATGAACAAAGTTTTCATATAAGTAGTAAAGTAATGCACTATATTTGAAAATCAAAAAATTTTAGCAAAAATAGTCTCTTCGAAATTTATTTTTTCATACTTAACTGCGTCATAATTGATACAGACAATTATAAACGAACTTCCAACTAGCTGCTGGTACTAACTTGCTGCTATATATTTATCATTGGTAGATAATTAATTTATTTTACACAAACATATGCCATACAAATTATAAACACTGAAAATATGAGATCTCAATTAAACACTTGTGCATATAGTATGCCATTACATTTATGACATTTGGATTTCAAAAATGAAAGAAATCATGTCTCTCTTAAATAGTGCAGATATAACACAGAATTTTGAACAAGGTAATGAAAGACGCATCTGTTGAATAAAATTTTGCAGCCTGTTTTGAAAAGTGGGTTATCACTGAACTTTATCTTTTAAATTCTTTTTTTCTACCAAGCAGGATAAAGCCAACAGCACACAGCAAACGTTACACACCTACCTACCACTGAATTTGTTTTTACAAATTAAGCGCTGGTTGCTAGATGAAGTGACACTTTTCCTGCTGGAATGGACAGGTGGTAAATGTCGTATCATGTAGCTGCCCGATACTTTAACTTGCTTCCAGTGCTACAACATAGTTTGCAGACTGTTGCCACGTTATCTCTCGGCAGGGTGTATGACAGGTGAGTTATGCAGTGTGCCAGCCCCAGTTCCCGCGAGCCGCATCAATGCCAGCGCGTGTCACCGCAGCGTGAGCTGCCAGGGAGAAGACTTAACTTTATCTGTCAGTACTATCTTAGCAAGTATGCTCTGCAGAAGAAGCTGATTGAACTTTGCACCTGAAAAGCTGCTAATTGATCTAAAAGAATACACTCCTAGCAGCCTGAGGTTCAGTATTCCCTCTGGCCTGGAAAAAAAAGTGGCTAGTTTCAGACAATATTGGCATTCCACAACCGGACTATATGGGGATGTTGGGTTTGTGTACAGTATAGATCCCACTGCCATTACTGAGCCATTTGAGCTGATAAATCAGATCTTACTATTCACAGAATAGTAATTTTCTTTCCTTCACAAGAATCAAGCAGCCTATTACCAATGTCCTCCATTCAGGGTATTAGAAAAGGAAGTGTGAGATGGGTTGTGTGACACACAATCAAGCCTGAGTGGCCTGCACTCCTTTGATGAGCAGATCAACTCATCAGCAACATACCAAGTGTTATGGAAATGACACAGGACCAGAGACTAAGAAGTAAAAGGTTTTTTTAAAAAAAAATATTTTGTTTGTGGGCTAAAATTTTTCAGATTAAACTGAAGAAATAATAAGGGAAAGGGACTTCAAAGCTTCCTATTCATAGACCATTATCCTGTCACAGTAGACCTTAGTTGATTAATAGACTCCTGAATACTCCCCTTGTGTTTTGCTTTATTTAATTGGAAATTCAGTTTGTATTACAAGGAGGGATATATTTGAAATTAAAATTTGCAAGTTTTACTGTTGTCTAAGTTGACAGACTAGGTTTCACAAACAAGCAAAGGAAATAGACAAGTTCCTAACTTAAGGGCTCTCAGTCATTCTCAGGAGGTTCTGGCGACTCAGCAGGATCCAAATTTGGGCTCTAAAGTTAGACATCTACAGTTCAACAGTGACAGCAGAGCTGGCAAGCCAATATTTTCCACTTTAAATGCAATGGAATTTTGTCCTGAATGGCCATAAATTCGTATTTTGTTGAAAAAGTGAAAGAATGAAAACTGAGCCGTTAGCAGATGGTAAGGAACAGTTTCAGCGTTACACATTTGTGGAGACACAGAGATGCTTTGAATTTTTGATCCTGTTCATGTGAATGCAACCTTTTCTATTTTGTCAAGAACACTTCACTTTTTTATCTACTCACTGGATGATATTTTAAATTTAGAACATGTCCTCGTACCCAGACAGCATTTTCAAATTTATGCTTGGGAAAAAAAAAAAAGTTACTCAAAAAACTTAAACTGAAAATAGATCTCTAGGTACAATCCTACTACTGGTGAAGCTTTATCTGGAGTAAGAGGAGTTGTATTTCATGTTGTGTCAACAGCCACCCCCTGCTATACAATCTAGCACGACGATGGCTTTTAAAAGCATGACACTGCTGGCTCATGACATGTTCAGCTTCAATCTTTTAAAGAGATAACCCTTGATAAAAATTATAAGATAAAACAACTGTTAATTTCTGTCCAGTATTCCTATGTTGACTGGTCTTTCCAAATGTGTAGAGAGGTCCATTTGTCCTTACCTGACTATTTATTTTTTCTTCTGACATGTCTCAGATGTATTTTAAAACCATTCTGATTCCAAATTTAGTCTTCAATGTGCCTACAGTCTTCTGACACTCCATGCTATTCTCAAATTTAACATTTTACTTTTTAAATGAATATACAGATTCATGATGGATTTACTTGAAACTCTCATCAATATACACTTCCAGTTTAAAGGTGAGAAATGAGAAATTTTCCATGAGAAAGTATGAAAACTTCAGGCAAGTCTGAATGGCAGCTACAGTTTCTTCATGGCCACAAAACTTGTTATTCTGACACACAAAAAAACTGAGTTGGTTTGATAAAAATTCTTTTGAAGCAAAATAAAAAAAAGAACCAACATGAAACACTTCAGCCTTCTTAGCATCACTTGCGGGCCAACTCTTTCTTTACTCTTCCTTTTACCATGAGTATGTTTACAATGGTTTATCGTGATCCGTCACATCCCTTGCCGGTTCTTCTTAGTTTGCACCTCAGTTTGTTTAACTTTATCATTGTGTGTTCTTATTACCCTCAATTTTAGTAATTACCAAATGACTAATTTGGTAATTTCCACTGTGTGCCTTCCATTTTTAGGTTGCTGAAGAGCTCATTAGTTTCTCTGTTGCTACACTCCCCTTTTTTCCTCAGCATTCAGGCCTTATAACCAGTTTTTTGAAAATCCTCACAATCTACGTGTAGTCTCTTGGTGCTTGAACATTTTTCTAAATCTTTCTGAAGGCTGTTTAATTGAACTGTTTATTTTCTTACTGTTCTTCTTTTCCTAAATATCATGAGTTACTTACTCTTACCCACTTTCTTCACCCCCCTTTACATCCACATCCACACTCAATCAGTTTCCTCCAACTGGTCAGAATGAAAACCAGAAACATGGTATCAGGAACTCATCCTGAGAAACTGAATGGGAAGGTGAACAAGTGAATGCCTGTCTTTCCCAGGGACCAAAGTGATACCAACCAGAATACAGTTTCCCAGATTGTTCTTCTGGCCCTTTCTGAAGCTGGGTACAACATTTGCTTTCCTCCAATCATAGGGGACCTTCCCTGGTATCTGTAATCCTCCAAAGATGTTGGAAAGTGGCCTTTTAAGGGCATCAGTAAGTTCTTTCTCTACCCTTGGATGCAGTCAATCTGGTCCCATGGACTTGTCTGGGTTGAGTTCTCTCAAGCCACCCCTGAAATAATCCTCATTCACAGCTAGTAGTTCTCCTCCTCCTTGAAACACTTCTCTAAGAACAAAGGCCTGGGAGAGCTTCTTCTGGAAGACTGAGGAGAAGAAGGTATCGAGCACTTCTGCCACACCTGGGCCTGTTGTCACTAAATGTGCCATTTGGCAACAGCCCCACATATTCCTTGCTCAACCTTTTAGTAATGTATAACAACCTTTATTAATGTAGAAGCATAAACCCACCTTGTTACCTGCAACATCCCTTTAAAACCCCAACTCCATTTGAGTTCTGGTGTTTATGATACCATCTCTACATGCCCAAGCAATGTTTCTACACTCTTCCTTTGCAGTCTGTCCCTGCTTCTACCTCCCATATACTGCCTTTTTGCATTTGAGCTCTGCCACGGCTTCCCTGCTAACCCAAATTGGTCTCCTGATATGTCTCTTTGCTCAATGACATAATAGTATGCACGCTGTTTTTGTCTGCATCAATCTTCATTTTATAAATTACCATTTCTTTTATACAGGAGAGAACATGGGAGAAAATGTTTGTATAGAAATAATTCACAGGCTTTGAATACAGTGAATGTAACTTCACCAGAAAATAATACAGGTACAAGATGCTGGCTGACTTTTAGTTAGGGTAAAAAAGGAAGAAAAGAACAGGCTAAGTAAAAACATGCAGATTTAGGAGTGATTTATCTTCGTGAGACCCTCTAAAATAACATATTAAAAAGCAAGTTTTAAATACATACACTGAAATAGTGGGAGAGGGGTGTGTTCAATCTAGGAGTTCACCATTCCCACATAATGACTACTTTTATCTGGCCAGCAGATTTTTAAACATCAGTTGGGATATTAGTTTTTTTGTATGCAGCAACACCCTAGCCACTTTTAGCTGTGGAATGCACAGATGGGTACACAGAATGATGACAACATAATGTCCCCTTCAGTTTATTACAGATCATAAAATTGCAATTAAATAAAATTTGTGATGTGACAACCTGATTTGCTTGTACACTCCAATTGTATTGTAATTCTGTTTTTATGGTATTTGGTACACAGACTTTGATTCTATTGTTTTCAAACAAATCAACAAGAGATAAGTAAGTCTCAGAAAGTACATCAGAAACTCACAAAGGAAAACTATTACAAAAATATCCCCAAATTTCCATGAGGCAATTCTTTTCCATTTAATCTTCTAGATGGGGTATCATAGATTCTTCTAAAATTGATTGTCATCACAAAGGATGAAACTATCTCATTTGGTAAAGTCAGTTGTGACCACACAACAATACACAGAGTTCTCCACATTGAAAAGAAATACATAAAATATTTGGTATCTTTTCAAAGGCAACTTCTCCATGCATGGTTTTGACTTCTACTGACTTCAGCAGAAAGGGCAAATAGTAGGAGGGCTACATGTTACAATTTCAGGATCTAAAGAAGTGAGCAAGAGATTAGTCATTTGATACTTCTAGCTTTGGTTCTTCCTAGGGAATAACAATAGTTATCCACTATAGTAGTAGCAATCAAACCCAGTGAAGGTCAGACTGGCCAGTTATGCAGAACATTACACTACCAAATCTGATACAGAGTGGAGTGCAGCTGAATTTTTCTATGGTACACAGATGCAGCAAAAATACCTCTAAGTGCAATAATTATGTTGTGTGGCTTTTTCATATGACCTCTCTTTACAGAAATAATACTACAAAATCATGCAGAAATCTTTTCAGACTGTTACTTTTTTCATTCCGGAATCAGATTTCTGCAAGAGAAACCAGGTGCTAATTTATTTTATTTCATACTATGAATCTTAAGGATAAAGGCCGATGAAGCAAAGCATTTTGATAATAATTTATGTACTTTCTGATCTTTTAATTTCACTACTTTTCTACCATTACTTCCTCTAAGTAGGGTAGAAACTCAGTCAGAACCTACACATCTTGCTGATGACTATTTGAATTGCATATCCTAATTATATATAGTCCAATATAACCAATTCAGAGGAATTCTAATTCAAGATCAGAAAACATAAATGCAGAGAATGATACTGCCAAAACTGAAATTGCAAATAAATCCAGTTCAATTTGCTAGAAAAGCACAACCTCCCATGTGAAACATTAAGTTAAGCCTTACCAAACCAGGCTTTCCCAGGCTTGTTTTTCCTTTTCCTTCAATTACATATTAATTTCTTTTCATAACTGGTAACAGGACTTGAGAGGTCAATAATTACTTCCATTACATTAAAATGATAAATGTTTTCCAAGCCTTTTAATCATCATACAGAATATCAGGCAAAGATTCATGGAAACATGCTAGTTTCTCAAATTTTGGTATTTTGCCTTTTTCTTGTATACTATATAAAGTTTATTTTATATACATCCCAATTTAAATAACAATTTCCATCTATTTATAGGTATATGGGAGTTATAAGCTTCCTTTGGTTTCACAAATTTTACTAAGAAAAACAAATGATGACGAATAATAGATAAAATCATACATTGATAAATACAAACTTATGACAAATCTCTATTTGCTGGAGAAGATTTCAAGTCTCAGACTTACTTGGCAGCAGCATCTTTCCTCAGCTGTTCATGTTTCATTAGAAGATTCTTCCTCTCTTGAAAAGCCTTTCTAACTTTGTATCCTTTGTAGACAGCCTGGATTTTGAAAGCAGCAATATCCTGAATGGCAGCTATAGACAGAGCCCCATGCTCTAACATGAACTGAATCACTTCATGGTGTTCCCCAAGCAAGGCATAATCGAGTGGAGTATACCTAAAAAAACCCAAACAAACCCACAACAATTATTATTGATTCTAACTGTAATGTGCATTGACTTCACCCTCATTTCATATTAAGGCAAGTTCTACTATGAAGAGAGATTAAACACTGCTTTCAGAAGGCTGTTTTACTAATTTTTAAGTATTGTTTTCCTACCCTATTGATTTTACACAGTGTGATTATGTTTAAGACTTATTTTATTCTCCTCATATGGACATGTGGGAGGGACCAGATTATATGAAGTGTTTGGTCAAAATCTCCCAAAACCCCATTCACAGAATTAACTGCTTTAGTCAAGCAATCTTTAAAAGGTGTTAATGAGGTTTTCATATAGAAATCTAAAGGAAAAAAGTAAATTAAAACATTTCTATGTTATTTCCATATGAATTTAAGTTCTAGAGATTTACTGTCAAATATGTCTCAGCTTCTATAACAACAACTGAGGACAGTATGACTGACTAAACAGCAGGATTAGATCAGTATCAAAGGATAATTTCCTTTTTTTAAAGTACTAGGAAGACTTAAGTCTCTTTTCAAATGAACACAGGTGTCAAAAATATTAAATTCTTTGGGTTTTAATGGTGTCAAAGACACCTAACCCCTTTTAAAAATAATTCCCAAATTTCCCGTTCTCCACACAGGATCAAAATTTACATGTCTCCCTCAGTAACACCAAAACATTAGGTAACACCAAGACATTTAGTGACTGAAAATTATCAGTCACAGACCATAATCAAGACCATATAACATAAAACTATCAAATAACAAGTGTCAATGCATGTGATTGTGAAAATTAGGGCTCTTCTTGATGGTAACTTGCTCGGACGCAGCGCCGGTAAGCAAAGAAAAACAGACAGAAAGCACAATTGGACTTGCCACACAGCAATGATTTGATGGAAGGATTAACAGTGTCTGAACTGAAGTGTCTGCAGGAATAAAGACATTGACATAACATGAAAATTTGTATGTCAAGGTGTGTTGCTGATAGCATTTAAAGAGATACAGATTTTTGATAACCCAGAAATGGAAACTTCAGAAAGAACATAATTTCAGTAAAACACATTTTTAAGGTATACCTAATTTTGAATATTTTAAAGACACAAAAGATACTAGAACAAACTTTATGCTACTACCATGTATCTACCAAGACAACATATTCTACTACAGGTCCCAGTCATGAAGACCCGTATTTTTAAAAATAGATTCTGTAATTCCATTAAAGCTACCTTTAAAAGTAAAAAAAAATCACTCAAATCGAATCTGAACAGGGATTTATATGACTGGACACTACCCATTCAAGGCTGCTTACATACACTTCTCTGTTGTGTCAGTTCAAAGCCTGTTATAAATTATCTTTTCCACCGGTTCTCTCTAAAACAGATAGCTTTCAAATCCAGCTGGCTTCACAGGGAAACACATGAAGAAGACATCAGCCATCAGCTGTTACACGTAATTTAGCATGAAGGTGGTCAAGCAGCAGCTAGCCTTGCATCACATGATGCACCCAGGATGTTAAGTTGGGTTACAAAATAAATTTGCAAAGAACAACAAACCCGGCACCCTCCAGACTAGCACTTGATCACATATCTGGCAAGCAAGTGGGCAGGTTAAAATCCTAGATGCAATCTCAGCTTCGTCTTTTACTAATCTAATTAGCTTGATGCATTATGTTTGAATTTTTAACTGGTATCTCATATTGCACTCTAAGAAAGTAAAGATGGGAAGCTTCTCATTATAGATATATTGGGAAAAAAATTACTATTTGGTGAAATTGTTACTGATTAAAAACCCATTTCATCCAACTACAGATGAACTATATCCCTGACGTTATTTTTACTCTCTCTTACAACACTCAACTTGATTTTTCTACTTTCCAAACTTCCAATCTATTAATAGTAAAACAAAATCTGTAGATATTTATCAAGACGCAATTATGCAATTTTGATATATTATATATACTTTAGCAGAATTATATTTACAGACTGATTCATCTAGAAATACTGGAGATCTCTTTTGTTCTGCACATTAACTAGTGCTTAATGGCAGAGATTTGGAATACTGCTAGTTATATTTTGAGTAATCTAGGTTTATACATATGAACATATATCAATGCCAGAAGGGAAACAAAAATAACTATCTGAATGACTGTGGTAAACCACAGCTAAGGTCTTTTCTTGACATTTGAGCATCATTAGTATATTTCTACAAAGTAAGGATTACAGCAGCCTCCTTTCTGACAAAATAGTGGCTTCTAATCTTACTTATTAAGAGTAATTTAATTACAACTGTTTATTTAATTTCCTATGAAAAATTACTAAAGAGAGCACTGGCACTACTTAATTAGGAACTAGTTATACCTTCATTTCTGTTTCTCAATAAAAAATAAGAACAGGAAGGGAAGAGAAATCTGAGGGGTTTAGAGTAGAGAACAAAAGAGAAATGATGGGAGAAGAAAGCAATTAAAGACTGGGATAAGTATGGAAGTATCAAATATAGCACTGAAATATGGGGTTTCAAAATCCTTAAGTTATTTAAAATGCTGAAATATTCAAATTTATATGGCATACTGTTCATAGTTTTATTTATAATTATGAGGAGGTCATGTACTCTAAAAAAAGGCATTATAAATTTCTGCTAATAGTAATTATCTTCACAGTCAGGTGACTAATTTGAACTCCACAACCCAAATCACTTCTAAAAAACTATTATTTATATGTCAATGAAAGACAAGAAAAGAGATGCAAATGTGCTGTCTCTTTATGATTATAGGAGACTTTTTTTTTTAAACTAGGCCTTTAGAACACAGTTAAGCACCAGGTACTTTGTAATCACTATTTTAAAACATAACAGTACATTTCTCCCATTTTCTTTCTTCTCACAGAATTCCTACCAAATTGAAAAGAAAAATTCCAGTCTACTTCAACAGCAGGAGAAATGCCTTCTCATCCTTTGTCTGTACACACCTACTATGAACTTTAGCTAAATGAGAAAGATCTTCAATATTTCAAACAAGACTAGAGTGAGTAAATACCTGCAGAAATCTCTAAGTTCAAGGTTCAAAAGTATAAACAGCTGAAGTCGCAACGTCTTAGCCAAAGGAGAGAAATTTCACATTAGAAAAGCTGCTGATACTGAAGCCCAGATTACAAGACTCCCTTTAGATGCAAGATTAGGATTCCCCTGCAGTATCTGAACACTTAACATCTGAATCGTAGGTAGCACTTCTGCTAAATTACAAAATAACGCATTCAGACAAGCAATACCTCTCCTCACTGTTCTCCATTAGGTTAGGAAAGGCATCAAAACTGAGCAGCAACTTTATAGCATCAAGGTAGCCATTGTTACAGAGCCAGTGCAAGGCAGTTCTTCCCTGTAAACAATAGAAACAGAACAAAAATAAGCATTATCCCCAAACTCTATCATGCCACAATAAAAGTCGTAAATCATAGTGTAATTCAATGCTTTTCTGGACATGAAGGACAAACTAATTCTTCTAAATAAAATTCTTTATTAAAATAAGAAGAATACAGCACTTAAAAATTAATTAATTTTTTTTTTTTAAACAAGATTGCAACACTAGTGCTTTTTCACCTAAAGCAGCTGAAAAGCAGCATTTAGAGTTGCTTTCTTTGCAAAAGAAAGAACTCATAATGAAAACCACTTTTCCATTACTCGGAATTATCTATGCCCTACAAAGAATAACTACAGAAAAGTTTAACAAATTCGGTGAAGCTCTTTTGACTGATGACGTTCTACTGACTTCCGAGAAATTATGTCATATAATAAAGAGATCTGTTATAGGTTGCACAATTACTCTGGCTCCTAATTTCACTTACTGCTTGAATAATGGCACAAAGAACATATAACCTAGTCAGTGTTCCTTTCCACTCCCTTCCCAACCTGGATACAGTATACATATATGGATACTTATGTGGACAAGGAATTGAAACAGTTCTTGTGCAATCTCACTTGCAATATCTTATTATTTTCTTGCTTGCTCTGTCTCTATGCTGAAGCAACTCGTTACAGACTATAAAATCACATTCCTATGTCAGCTGTTAATAAGGAATTATAGAAGTTAAGAAATCAGATTATTAATATGATTCCTAATATAATCACACTTCAATAAGGAAAAATACAAAACTTCAACTCATGCTGATTATTAAAATACCGCTTTTCATACAAGATTTTTGAAGTGGAGGCAGCAAAGGTGCTTCTATGTCCCAGAAAAGAGAATGACCTTGAAGAAAAGGAATACGTTTTGATTTGTGGTTATTCTAAAGTTAATTATATACCTCAGTGAAGAACAACATACCTCTTTATCCTGGATATTTGGATCTGCATTGTTTTCCAGTAACACTACCATGCAGTTAATGTAACCTCCATAAGCAGCACACTGCAGAGGTGTTCTACCTGCATAATCCTGCACGTTAGGGTTAATTTTATTTTCTATCAAGATTTGGCACACATCAGCATTTCCTCCCAGGGCTGCCCAGTGAAGAGGTGAATGGCCATCTTGGTCAACCAAATCTACTCTTGCCCCTCCTGAAACAGCAAATACATTTTTGAGCATAAAAAGAAAACACTTTTGACAGCTAAGAAAAGATTAAGTTTATGTTCAACCAGAACTTATATGGTAAAATGACAATTCAGACAAGTATTTCTAAAAATAATTTGAATTTTGTTATTCAAATCCTATCTGATGCTTTAGAATTTCCAGATTTATCAAATGCTCTTGAAAAACCTAGCCTTTACTTGTTTCAGGCCTATTAATTGTCAGCAAAACCTTTATTTGTTAAGAAGATAAATACTTTCAAAAACTAGACTTCAGATTAAATCTGGTTTTAAATCTCTAATACAGGCAAGATAAAATATTTACAGTGTAAGAATAACTTGAAAAAAGGCTTAATTTTTTTCTTAATTCAAGCATGCTAAACCTCTTTAATAAATTTCTCTGCCTTCTTGCAAGATGTAAAAATTCTGTACAAAAATAAAACTCCACAAACACAAAAGCTTGAACCAACTAGCAGCAATGACTGTCTATATCATAAAATATATAATTAAACATAACCCTGTTACGTTTACAAGGTTCTTGCACACCCAAAATCTACATGGCACAGGTAGTGGGAGGAAGAGCTTAACAGGAGGTTAAAATATGCCCAGTAGATCACAAAGGGAAGCAGACTTTTCAGTAAGAAAAGATGGTTGATGGAAAACTTGCAACTTTTTAGCCTGCATACTTCATTTGTCCATAAATGGGATCATGCCTGAAGTAGGAGGGAGATGTTTCTGGGAAGCTAAAATTACAGAATTTTGCATCTAGGATACCACTGTTGTTTCACCATACTTCTTACACTTCAGCAGATATTTTACAATTATCTAACACTGTGTACATTGTTAAATCCTATTTCTTTCTACAAATAAAATACTGCTTATAAAAACCAACCAGAGGAAAATATTAATGATGTAGGATTTTGATAGCTATCTGCAATAAAAAATAAAGATTCATTAAAACAGTCAAAAAATCTTCAAAGAAGCCTAAAAATGCTTTCTCACAAAAGTGAAGAAAGCTTAATTTGGTCTTTTTGGTGAAATAAAAAAACAAAAAAAAGAGAAAGAAAAACAATGATCTGCTGGGGGGAAGCGTTGGTTTGAGGGACTAGAATGTACTTGCAGAGGTCTGAGCAGAAATGAGCTGTGAAAAGAACCCTCCCAATCTTGAAAGTTTTATATTTAACACTTATTTTGCACAACAACCTGATAATCTTTTACATTTACTAGTGCTATCCCACAAAGGGTACTTACAGACAAAACCTGCTTTGGGGAAGCAATTCCCTACCCACACCTCTTGCTCAGCATTCTGTTTATTTCCCAGTCCCACAGAAAGCAGCACCAGGACTCTGGACAAGTTTGTAGAGTGGTAAGAGCTGACCTTTAATGAGTGTTTGTATCACTTCTTTGTGTCCCATCTCACAGGCTCGGAAAAGCGGGGTATGTTTCATGACATCCAGAGCATCTACCTGCGCGTTGTGCTCCAACAGCAATTTCACTGTGCTGACATGGCCAGAAAGGGCAGCAGCGTGTAATGCTAGAAGAATTCAGGAGTAGGAAAAACAAACCACAACATCATGAGCTTCGGAGGTTCACAGAACAGTCAAAATAAAAATTCATTTCAACCATTTTGGTGGAAAAGGTACTTTTCAACCAGTAGAAACTGAAGAGTCCTAGCAAGTGATTATATAACAACATTTTCTTGCCACATAAGCCATAAGCAGAATAACTGTTAGCCCTGAAAGGTGTTTCTAACTTGCACAAATGGAAATTTTAAGCTGAACACTACCAAGATTGGCTTATACTCAGGATTTGGGGAAGATTAGCAGCTTCTGATTAAGAAAATATTACATTATTTACTACTGCCTCTGTTTTCTGGCATTTCTGAGACTGCCCATCACCAGTGAAAGAAAGCTTTAATTATTTCTTCAATGTTTTTCTGAAAATACCTTTTTTTTCTTTCAAATAAACAAAGCTGTCTCAACCAAAACTAACAGATAACCACCCAGTTGTTCCTGCTCCTCCCTCAGCCTTTTTAGAAAACATTTTACACAAAATTTTGTACTAAGGCCATCATATCTTGCACAGTATCTCCAGCTCTGTGGTTTCCTCAGGAAAAAAAAAATATTACAAACCAGGTACTGCATTTTATCTCATCTCTACAATTTATGATGTTCAGTTGAATGAAAACCACACTACTTCAGATACTTCAGAACTGAGAGTTCTAGATGTGGTGTCCAGTAACTGGAGTTGCTATTGCCATCCTGCAGGCACAGTCAGCTGGAGTTGAGGAAAATGCTGGAATATCAGTTTGACGACTTCACAATTCTTATTGAAGGAAAGGAGAACTACACATAGCAGTGAGATTTCAAACCAGTGGAGGGCACATATATTGGTGATTTCACTTATAATTTGGTTTCAAAATGCTTTGGATTATTTCCTATAGTCAGCAATCAAATCAGACAACCTACATTCCCATACTGGCTTACATGTGGAATATTTTACAGATGAAAAACTCAAAATAATTTTGAATAAAACTACAAAACAGTGCAGTTCATAAATGTGCATTTCATAAAGTGAGTTCCTATATATCCATGAAATTTCAGAGATATTAATCCTTAGTGAGAATTGAGTGTGCTCAAGCCAGAAAAATGTGGGGCTGTTAACAGTACCTACATGTCTTGTTTTACGTACCTGCATGTATTTGTTTAATGTTAAAACAGACAGGGTCAGGATCCAGCAGAGGCACTACACAGAAACACACACCACGAAGGCCAATGTGAGAAGGAACTGCTTCTTGAATCATAGCCAGAATATCGAAACAGTCCGGCTTTTTATATCTGCCAGCTACTGTGTAGCAGTGGTACCGGCTCCGCACACCTTATGAAACAATAACCCAGCATAACCTGTTACACAGGCACTAATAAAATGCTCAGGTTGTTCATATTGTCCACGAACCTAATCCAGCTGAATTGTGCTGTCATAAAACAGTCTCAAAATCAGTGATAGTAACTGGAACTGTGAGACAGGTGAATGAGGCACTGGGGTCACAGCCAGAGACACTATGAGAAGTGCTGCCTTAGTAATTGAAATCATGCTTTTGAGGTGACTGATGTTTAACTGTTGCAGCTAAAAAGCCCAGCGGTGCTCACCGAGCTCATGAAAAATAACTGCATCTGCAGCAGCCATGCGAGTGGGTGGCTATCAGTAGAAATCCAACAAGAATGAGATCCCTGCTGCTTCGTACATTGGGAAGGGCCTGGTTTTCATGGTCTGACCTCACAGTAAACTCTAGGTTCTGGTTTTTGTCCTGAATTTCTTATGAAACCAAAGGCAGTAAACCACTCCACCAGATGACACATGGGGTGTGTGTAACAATACAATAGAAAAAGAGCTGCTGTGTCAGCTTGGCTGGTTCTTCCCCCCTATCACTCATTCTGACGCAGGCATCGTGTTTCGCACTTTGTGCTCAATATTTTCTTGTAAGCCAAATTTTCTGTGATGGAGTCACGGTGACTGAAGAGATTCTTCAGCCAGCTGGTTACAATAGGCCCTTTGTTCAGCCGACAGACAGAGCCCTCTCCATTGTGCGCAGTGACGGCAGAGCTATAAAGCTGCCCCTGTAATGCTCCTGCAGCGCTGATCTCTGAGAAGAGGGAAATTCCTTTCCCTTGGTGTCATTCTCCTACACAATACTGAGAGTCTCGATGTTCTAGTAAAGCTGAATGGAGAGCTTGCTCTTTTTTAAGTAAATGCAAAAAGGCTGCGTTAACGCAACATTATAACTGAGCTTAACTGAATCTAACACAAAAGTCAGAAAAACACAACTTTGAACTCTCCTCAGCAACTGCATCCCATGCAGGGTGGCATGTACGCTATTTTCTACTCGTGCATAGTTTCCCGTCCAAATGCAATACTACTTTTCCCTTACCAAAACTTGGGAATGATTAAGAACCTTTGTAAGAAAAAAAAATAAATCAGAGAGTGATTTACTGGTGGGCTTCCTTTAATGTTTACAGCTCACTATAATAAAGCCCATGCTACTGCACTTGCTTGCACAATGGTTTAGTTCAGGCTGCTCGACAGCAAGCGACGAACAGCACAGTTCCCCACTTTAAGACTATTCGAGTGTTCTCCACAACAGCACTTTAAAGTAAATGGAAAATCCATTCATTTCCTTGGATTAAAAGCCCTACAACAAAATCAAGATTAAAAAGTGATTACATATCACTGCTACGGAAGGTTTAAGACTGAAAGATAATAAGCCCAACCACCTGAATTATTCAAGCATGAAATCCACACCTGAGTAATTTCAGAAACACGGTATGTGATTACTGTCTGCAAAGAAGAAAACCTTTTGTAAGGAGGTTTGCACAGTAACTACAACATTACTCCACTTTAAGGTCTGAAACAAGTACTGTAAGGTATTTAAAAGGGAACTGTCAGGAAGTAGCAAATGTAGGTAAGAGTGATAAAAGATGAAATGAGTACAGTCATAGAGTGTGTAGTTTTTAAAGTCATCAAATATGAAGACTGATATTTTATTTGTTGCAGTATTTCTTAAACTCAAAAATTACAAACTACCACAACTTCGAAAGACTGATTATTTTTCTGTAGAAAATAATCTGTGCTAAAATTAGATCTGTGCTAATCTGTACAAATAATTCTATGCTAAATTGTAAGAAAAGTAAGAATTTTGATATTTAAGTAGAATTTAATGTTAAGTGTATTTTGCTTTTTGCTGAGACCCAGCATATTATTATCAAAGAAAATGAAACAAATTCAAATGTTAATATGAAAATAATATTCATACGTACTACATTTCAAATCCTGAACCACATAACCCTGGCATTGCATTTATTTACCACTTGTAAGTTATTCGAAGTGCACTCTGAAAAGAGGAAAGCTGTTAAACTCATATCTTTATTTCTTGGTTGGGATAAATCTACACTGCAAGTTTCCTAAATTTAACCATGGAGCTTAGGCTAGTTTACATATGTGTGCAGCCAAAAGATCATGCTTAAGTATACTTAAAAAAAAATACATGAAAATTTATATAAACAAACACTGCAATATACTTTCTTGTCTGTTTAAAATAACATAGTTTTCAGGAGAAATGCCCTTTCCTGTATTATTCATGGATGTGTGGTCTGACTATCAGCTTGGCTGCCATTTTACTCCTTATTATACATAGGTATACAGTTTTGCACTTAACTTCTAACATTCTGACCTGGCTACGTGTGGCACTGGTTAGTTCCTGACCTCCTCCTACACAGCTTACTGTTTGAAGCACCCTGCTATCAAACCCCTCCAATTTATGCCCAGTATATCCACAGTCTCCTCTTTTTTTATAAATAATACATAAACACTTGGACATCTGTCAAAACTGTTGTCCTGTTTTTGTTGAAAACACTACATAAGTACAATATTTATAACACAAATTCTTATATTTTTTTCATAAAATTAGATAAATTCTCATTTATATAGGAAATTTTGAATTTCATGACTTGCATGCTTGAATCCTGAATCACTGTGTTGCATACCTATCTTTTGCTCTGGGAAGATAATGGGATGATAAACTTTGCAGATATCAAGTTTGACTTACTTTTTGGACAACAGAAGTGCAATAGCTCCACTCTTTTTTATTACACTATCTTTACAAATAACTATGGTACTTATGATTTTCATGATGATAGTTTAGCCACTTCACTGGTTAATTTGCCCTATATTGTTTCAAAGTATGCATTTACTGACAAATACATTTTAAGAGGCATTTTCAGGGAGGACTTTTTATATTTCATTTATTTATTTCATTTATATTTCATATTCTCAAGAGGGCAATTATGTTTCATTTTATTCTTCAAAATACAGAACAGCTCTCTTTTTCCTAGGATCCAGATCTAGGTAGCAGCACAGCAGTACTTCTTCTTGCTATATTTCAAATTAACTGATCCAATCCACAAAGAAAACGTTTGTTTCTTTCCCACAGTAAGGCAAAGAATTGACTCACACACATAATTAAACTAACGCAGAAATATTTTCAGGATTAAAGAACACATCCAGGAAAAGACTAATATGGCTTCTAACGATGTTTTTATTTGGTGGAAATCACACTGACCGGAAATGTCCAGTGGCCCTTTACTGCAAAGCGCCTTACCTGTGCCAGCGTATTTGTCTGTCATATTGATATCAATATCCAATTTTAAAGTCAGCATAGTCCTAATGACATCATCACTGCCTTTGCCAGCTGCCCACATGAAGGATGTTCTTCCCTCAAGATCTGAGTCATCTTTTACAGAAGGATGTTTCAAAAATACTTCAACTGTTTCCTGAAAAGAAATACTGTTGAAATTAACATTAAAAGGAATCTGTAACAACAAGAAACTGCTGTGTCTCATTTAGCCATTTATGAAGCAAATCAAAGCTTTGTTTTTCCTCCTCATATTTATAAAGAGTAAATAACTCAACAGGAGCACTGTATTTTCTGCTATGCCTTTTTCCTCACCAATGATCATAGCGCATCCTTAACTAGGAGTTTAACACTGTAATTTATTTCACACTATTTTCTTTTTAGTATCAGACATCATGTGTTCATCATACTGAAGAAAAAGACACCGCAGTCACTGAGAAGAAAGCAATGGGAAAACTATTACTGGTTTATCAAAATGTTACTGTAATACAATGATGATGAAAATCACAGAATCATTTAGGTTGGAAAAGACCTCTGAGATCCTCAAGTCCAACCTTTCACCAAACACCACCCTGTCAACCAGATCGTGGCACTGAGCGCCACATCCAGTCTTTCCTTAAACACCTCCAGGGATGGTGATTCCACCACATCCCTGGGCAGCCCATTCCAATATCCATTCACCCTTTCTGTGAAGAAATTCCTCCTAATGTTCAACTTGATCCTCTCATGAAAGTAATGTCCCTTTGAAATATTCTCACAACATATTTTTTTCTCCCATTATAAATATAACTGCACATGCAAATATTTTACTTTGTTAAACCCTAATAATTTGACAACTAAAAAAAAATAAAGTACTTTTGGGGCAACATAGATATATTTCCTAATATTTAATAATATCAACAGGTTCCTAATTACTGAAATATTATAAATCAGAAAAGATTAAGAAAAGCTTTGCACCTGAGTCCACTCTTTCCTCTGCAACTGTTACACTAAAATCTCTATTTATATCAAAGCAAAAAGATTTATTTCTTCAAATGTTGTGTTTGTGTTAAGCTCTCAGTAAACAAGTCCACTTGTTTAACCTGCTGCTAGATTCTTAGTAAGTCACACAGGAAAGGAAGGGGGAGAAAATTACAAGTGCTAGAAAAAGAATAAGGGGAAGTTTTTCCCTTTTCTATCCAGTGTCTTAAAAGGTTGCATGTTTAACAGCTGGAAAACATCTCTTAAGAGTAACTGATAGGTTAGCCAATAAAAACTGAAAAAACCACAGGTTACATTATTTTCTTTTATATTGATATTTTAGTATGAACACTATTTTAGCCTTTTCCCTGTGTGACCCCAAAATAGCTCTATCACTGCTCTGGACAGGATGAGAATTTCATGTCTATAAGGAATCAAATGCTAATAATCACAAAGGTGCTTAAATGTCTAAGTACTATCGATTAGCTTGGATTTTTTTTCACTACTACTTATAATTTCATCCCTCTAAAGAAATAGGAAATTTCCCATTTATCTTATAGGACCTAAGATCCTTACAGCTTTGTGAATTTAGGTCTGAGCTATCAGTTTATTGCACAAAGGTCCAGCCAGAAACAATGAGAAATGGAAGCATTAAGCCTTCCACACTAAGCCTTCCACACAAACCAACATGTGTTTATAGCTCTGTGACCACCACTACACCACAGACACAAACAGCTTCTCAGGGCAGCATCTCAGCCCCCTACCAATACTCTTGACACTGCTTGAAATCCTGCAAAGCAAAAAGCACCGTGGAGGCTGCAGTTCTTCAATACTAAGGCACACATACGAAAAAATACAAATTAGTAATTTTATTTTGCCATTAAGTTTTAGCCAAGCGGTGTTTCTTTCCACTACTCTGTCCTTTCTACAGTTTTTAATTGGAAAAAGTGGAAGAAAATCTCACAGTGCTATAACTGTTATTTTCCAAAATGAAGTTATCACAACTTGAAAACAAAATGAAATTACACTACAACAGGATGATTAAGAACTCAGAAAATAGAAGCATCAATCAGTCATGTATTTTGTTATGAAAGATCACATGTATTTTAGCACTATTAAAAAAAATGGAGAAAACAATATACAAAACAACAAAGTTCAAATATAACAGTAAAGGACAGAGATAAACTTGCATCATTTCATTTTGTGCTATCAAGAAACTCTGAAAAATACTAAACATTATTTTTGATTATTTAAAAATAAGATGGGGTACCCACATTTCATTTATTAGATCTATCTATATGGGTATGTAAAAGAAAAGTACATTGCTTTGGACACTTCTGGAAAAATTCAGGAAAAAAAAAATATATTTAGCCCCGCATTCTGCATACTGAAGGCAATACAAATAGTGCATCCTCCTTCATACATGAATTTAAAAAGAGATGTTTATTTGGGCATTCTGTGGGACAGCTATACCATCTGAATTTCAGACAACCTATGTGGGTGGTTATATTAGGTAAATTTTCTTCTAGAACTTTTCCTGTCTGTAGTAAGTGGGGATAAGTTAGTCTTAGGGAACAAATTCTTCACATAAATTAGGAGTTGGCTAAATCTGTTCAGTCTTTAAAAAAAAAGAAAAAGTCATAGTATAGTGAGTAACCAGCAGAAAAACAGAACAAAGAACAAAATATCACAGCAAATAAAACTGAAAGCCATGCAAATATTTACAATAAACACAAAAGAACAAACTTTCTTCTTGTTACGGACTAAGGACCGTAACATTTTAACCGAGGAACATACCACAGCTATCCAAACTTGGGCAGACTGAATAGAACAACAATGTGAATCTAAAACAGTAAATATAGATTTGTTACTCTATATGCCAGAACAAACATGGATGTGTCTCCACTCGGTTATGTGATTACTTATATGGAACACAGTGGTGGGAATTACTCAATGATATGCATATAATGGAGAGGAAAAAAAAGCAAATAGTGGTGCTCTGAAACAACTGGACTAGTAAAAACAGAGAGAGGTTCCAGACATAATTTAGGCAGGGGCTCTTAAATATGTCTCCAGATAAAAGAGGCTTGTAGATATAAATGAAACTCTCCTGTTTGATTCTTCATGTAAGATGGGAAACAGTACGTTCATTGTAAGCACACAAGATTACAAGAGACTGTCTGATTCCACCATGTACTTTATTTCCCCGTAACAAACCTAAATGATACTATAGTTCGGCTGGCTAATGGGATCAAAAGGCAACAACATAATGAAGATGCTTCATTCAACTGAATCAAGCCCAGAGAAAAGAAGCCAGTATGAAAAATCATTTTTTAGGAATGTACCAATATAGAAAAGAAAAAAAGATAAAAGAATGCAGAAATAATCACCAGATGGTAAATAAAAACATTCTATCTTTCTGTGGTTAACTCAAACTTGAAAGAAAGGCTTTTACAACACAAATACTTTAGGTGTGTGAGTTAGACCAAAATTGTACACACCGCCACAATAGACAATAACAAGCATCAACAAACAATTAAAAAGTAGAAATTATACACAAAAGTATACTTCAACAAAAGTCTGAATTTAAAAAACACCTGGACGGTCTTACTAAAGACCGCCTCCAAAAATACCCCACCGAAGACCCAAAACTCACTCTCACAAGGAAGCATGAGGTGTCATTTGTAGTATTAATAGGCATTGGTCAGTTCCCCCTTTCAGTTGTACTTCTGGATGTGTTAACCTCAATTTTCACAAGGGCATTAAAATTTTCCTTGTTTTATGAAAATTAACATGCAGGTACGCAAGAAAGACCTAAATTAGTATCCCTGTTAAGAAAATGTTGCAATATGGACTACCTGTCAATAATATGGATTGATAACTACATTAACTAGGCACTAAATAACCCTTTTTATAAAGGAAGGTTATGAAAACTATGAGAGGGAGAGGAGCTTGAGAAAAGCTTTCTTAAATTCCAGCACTTGAGAATTTTTCTGTAACATCTATGACCAGCAATCATTATACTGCTGAGTTTTATACTTGGCTGTACTGTATCTGATCTTGCTCGGGGAAAAAAATACCAATTATACCAAAGTAAGAATTAGGCTGCCTGAGAAATCGATTTTCTTTGTTGTCTGAATTTAAAAAACGTTTTAAAAACTTTTAAAAATATAGTGTTCCTGAAGAATTATGAGAAAAGCTACTCAACTCTTCAGCCATGCTTTACAAGACAACAGCTCATTCATAATACCAAATATTCATAAGTTAATCACCTTCTTGAATGCAAAGACTGGTTTAACTGGTACTGCAGCAGCTGTGCAAATACTCATACAGGTCACCTTACTCTAGATACTGCTTATAACTGCTTAGCTTTTGCCATAATGAGCCTTAAAAAGTGAAAGGACTGTAAAAAACTAGGGGCCATTCTGCTTTCTATTGAAACACCTGAATGACTATGGTGTGTTCTGATGCAAATATATAGCTCAAAGGGCCTTTCTTTGTACAGCAAGTTAGTTTTCTTTAAAGCTATTTTTAATAGTTTGAAATTAACCACATTTATATCACATAACATAGGAAAAGTCTGAATTAAACTCGTGCCAACAACACTGTGTTTATGAGATTTCAAGAACAACTCAAACACTTTGTTACACTATAAGTATTTCAGCAAAATACATTTACTTCACATTTAAGGTATGTGCTACTTACAGCAAAGTTGCTCTGCGCTGCATAATGTAGGGGTGTTGCACCTTGACTATCAGATGGGATGGTTCCAAACTTATTTCTTTCTAACAAGAGATGAACAATCTGTGCATGACCTGAGAGAAATAACAAAATAAAACCAGATAAATATCAAATTCTAAAGTTAAACATCTCAATATTAAAAAAAACCAAAAACACACAACAGAATAAACCCAAACAAAGCAAGAAAATTAACAGACTTCACTAAATAATAGTATGCTTGTGTTGTAGCCATTATAGTCTAAACATAAGAGAGAAACCTAAGAGAGAGAACCATTAAGCCTGGCATGCACTTTCTTCCCAAGAGAGCTGCAGTGCCATATTCTGTATTCTCATTTTTGGAGGGCATCTGTAAATCAGAAACCAGCAGCAGCTGGCCAGACAACTATGATATTATCTCTGCAATGAATTATTTTAATTTTTCCAGAAAAAGCTTATGATAATTCAGTTGAGACACTGCATTTGAGTGACAGGCCAGTAAGAAACAGTAACGTGAGCACAGACCGATGATGACGAGCATTTGTCCATTATTTGTACATTAAAAGACAGGCTAAACTAACAATGACAATTTCATCATAGGTCACATTGTTTTAGAGAAATCAAGTGTAAATTCTTTACTTAGGTTCTGTTTAACCAAAATTTCAACTGAAAATGTGTATCAGAATCTGGAGTTCAGTCTACTACCAGGTACCATAAACAACAAACTCATACACAACTCCTTCCATCAAAACAGATTACAATATTTTTCGATTAAAATCACAATGTTTTTGAAGGATGGGTAAAATTTATATTCACTTCACAGACAGGAAAACAAAGCCAGAGTATAGTATATTGCTACTAAAGTCAACTGATCCATTCATATGCTTGTTTGAAAGCATAAAAAGAAGAGATGTAATGTTGCTATGCTCTTCCCACCTGAAGACTACAAGAAGTAAATTGAGGTGCACTGGGAGAAGTTGATTTGGAGTGCAATTCTAGCAGGAAAACCATAGGAGTACTAAGCCTGAAAAAAAAGTTGCCTGAACTTTCAGGACAGACAACTAGAAAAAGGGAACTTAAGACTGTAATCAGGACAGGAGGCACAGCTAAATTATCTGTGGGAAAGAAGGCTTGAGGGAGTTGAAAAAAATCTGTGTTGGGTGCAACAGTAAATAAATGGGTGCAAAGATGGGTCTCACTTGGGCATAATGTAAGCATTAAAACTCATTTCTTGAAGTCAAGAACTGTTGTTTCTGTAGTGCTTGTATTTAGAAGAGATGCAACTTGGCAGAGATTTTATCTACACAAAAGAAAAGATAGCAAGAGCAACAATGTCCTAAGATGCAGTCACATGCAATCCATCACCTCTGCAGCAAATCTGTGGTTTTAACCCTGCACTACTTTAAACTTCCTACTGTTAACCTACATAGTAACATCTTAGTCTCTTTGAGACCTACATATAACATTTAGTATTCAGCTTAAAACCAGAAGCCTAAAAATTAATAATGATTTACCAACCAGAAGTTCCCCAAGGGCCCATGCCAGCTAGAGACCATCATCAAGTTCACAAAGTACTCTGGAGGTCTTGGCACAGCTTCACCCTTTATTCTACATTGATTAGACAATCCATTTTTCCAACAGACAAAACTTCTCTCTTAAATACAATCAATTTCAAAACACAATAAATTTTGCTTCTTGGGCAGAACCAAGTGTAATGAGTATTTCTTTGGGAGACTAACCCTATGACACTTAAAATGCTTCACAATTTCTCTGTAAATATTCAATATCCCTATTTCAATGCAAATACAAATTTGAGAACACCCCTTTTTTTTTCCTAAATAAACACAACCAAACTACATGTATATGGTCACTGGAGTCGCAGTAACTTGCTCCAGTAAGCAATCTGATTCTTTTATTGGCACTCTTCGTCTGCAGTGTCCCAAAGGGTCATTAGGATGAAGCCTGTTAAAAGGGGAGAGAGACTGTTTGAAGATTCTTTTATCTAGTACATGGTGGTTATTTTTTCCTCCTGCACGTAGGAGAATGAAAAATAGGAAGTCAGTTTTTTAAATCATATTATTTTTGTGGCTATAATTTTATGTTTTGTCTTTCCCTGCATTAAGATTATTTATATTTAATCAAGATTTAATTTGTTTCGCAAAGATCCAGCTTTGTAACCTGTAAAATCAAACTGTGCAGAATTCACATACGCAAGGTTACAATTTACAGAGCATCTGAATCTCAGGGTAACAATCTGAACAGAAAAAAACCCCTTTATCTGAGTAAAACGTCAGATCTGCTTAGATTGTCATAATGTGACTGCTAAAGAGCTTTTTCTAGAAGTAGAAGTGCCAGTTCTGCCATTTTTTTTGTTCACTTGTGCTGGTATTACTCGATTATCTGCGGTTTCTTTGTGGGAATCTTTTTAAGTCACTTGTGTATTTTGTGAGGGGTAGTTTAATAAAAACTAGATAATGTAATCATAAATCCACTTAACTGAGCACACATAAACTGTGATACATCACAATAGGCTGAAAGTGAACACAACTGACGATGCCACTGTCAAACACTCTGCGCTGTGGAGCAACTCACCTCTTTCAGGCACCTCACAAACCCTATGTGGCCATCTTACATAGGGTCCAAGTGAGGGTACTAGCATCAATCCAAATATGAAATATTAGTAAAGTTCTCTGATTTTTTTCAGATAAAAAATAAACAAGTTCTGATATTTTCTTCATGCACTCCAATAGACTGTGTGTGCACACACCACTTCAGACACCACTGTTCCAGAGTACCGCAGTTTTTTTTAACCTGGGATCAAAGCTACATATGCAAGAACATTTCAGTGTGCTCTAACTATTATTAAACCATCAGCATATATGGCCTCTTGAAGTAATGCATTCTACAATGCTTCATAGAGAATTTGAAGCTAAAACAAGCAATTGACACACAAACTTCTACTCCTGGTCTGGCAGAAACTACTATTGTTCTAGAAGATTAGTTCGCATAATGCCAGGCTGGAATGAAATAAAAATCATAGACAAAGAATAAACACTACAGTCAATTAATGATTAAATGATTTCAGCATTGTCCAGTTTACCAAGTAAGGCTGCCCAGTGAAGGGGAGTTCGAAACAAGTTGTCATAAGATGTTACATTGCAGCCTTCGTAAGAGGTCAGGACATCAACAACTGCTACATTCCCATCCGCAACAGCAAAATGAAGGGGAGTTCGTCCTTCATAGTCTTGCCAGTTAAGCAGGGATTCTGTAGGTGCAGCTTCCTTTAGAAAAAAAAATTAACACAAAATTAAAAGATATTTAAATTGAAGAGAAGAACTACATATTCTTTACAGATATTTTTTTAGTCTTATATTAAGGAGATAAACTGTCCTTGTTCAGTAGACTATAGCTCTACAACCAAATACTTTTGTTACCATATAGACTACTTTCAAGTATTTCTTATGGAATTTTTTTATTCTGTATTATTGTATGAGACCTGATTTCTGGTATAAACTCTGTAGTTTTACCAGTTTGTTTTGCAAGTGGCTCCTTACACAGATTTTTGAAAGATTGACACCTATGAAAATAACTAGATCTTCTTACTTGATTTTCTATGATGAAAGTGACATATATATCTTCATGTTTTCACCCAGAACACTCCCCTTTTTTGCACATACTAATCTTATGGCTTTCATTATAATACTTTTCTAGAATTTTACACCCTCAAAGTATTTCTCAAAGGAGTTTCAAGGTCTCTAGCAGACAGGATAAAAGTAAGTTAGAGTACTTCTGATGAATGTATCTACTTGTAACGGGCTTAATTTTGAAGTAAAAAAATTTTTTTCAAGTATCACGATTAGTCACTTGATCACATAACATAGGCATTAATAGATACAACTTGAGCTTTCATCACCTTTTCTTAAACAATATGCTAAATTACTTTCACATAAGGCTCCTAGAAATATAGTTTTGTGTTATGATAGTTTCCTCTCTCATGACATTTTGCTACAGAGATTTCTCTTCATTACTTTCTCAAGCAAAAGAACACAACAGGTACAATGAATATCATTTTAGCATTACAGAGATCAAATACAAGCTTTAAACTTAACTTTCCTGAAAAAAAAAAGAGGTATCACTAAAGAAAATGGTTAACCCTAATACAATAGAAACTCAGGATGCAGGACGCTAAACCATCCAGAGAAGAAGCAGAATGTCAAAACAAGAGTTCAAATAAACTACAGGGAGACAGTCTGCTGTTCTACTTCCAACAATTCAGAATAATATACTAAAGTCATGGGAACCTTGCACAAAATAAAAAAAGGAATGCAGTCCTGAGATTTTTAACTTCCAATGCTAGAGTGGATTTTAATCAATGATAACTGAAAAAAGCAATCCTCCTGAAAATACAGAGCCACGCTACATATTACAATATAATTAAAAAAGAGGAGTGAGAGACTGTGATCAGTGCAGCTTGTTAACAGTTAAAGCAAGTTCCTGATCCCTTTCTTACTAAACTAATTGCAATTTTTTCTATTGACTTCACTACGTACACAAATAGTCCATAAAATCACTTGCATTTTCATTATTTGATGTGTAGCAACTATTACACAGAAAACAAACATCTAACATTGAGAACGATAAATCAAGAAGAAGAAAGTCAGGAAATTCCAGAGTTATGATTTCTATACAAATATTGATTGACCTAAGCTGTACATTCTATGTAATGGATAAAAAAAAAAAGAATACATTTAGAGTAGATTTCACCATATTTTCTAAGTGCAATCTGGCTAAGTTAATACTGCAGTAATAACTTCAACTCTGCAATGCCCTGATTCTTAGTTTCTTAGTGTTTTTCTTTCTTACAGTGTCAACTTAAACCTCCTAGTATTTGATTACTGTAAGTGTTCTTACATGTAAGAGCTAAACATTTACATACTTTGCATACTGTACGTAAACCAGAGAATTGCAGAATAGTTGGCATTGGAAGGGACCTCTGGAGATCATCCAGTCCAACCCCCTGCTAAAGCAGGTTCACCTGGAGCAGGGTGCACAGAATCACATCCAGGTGGGTTTTGAGTATGTCCAGAGAAGACTCCATCACCTCTCTGGGCAGCCTGTTCCAATGCTCAGCCACCCTCACAGTAAGGAAGTTTTTCTTCATATTCAGATGGAACCTCTCATGTTTCAGTTTGTGCCTGTTGCCTCTTATCCTGTCACTGGGCACTACTGAAAAGTCTGGCTTTATCCTCTTGACACCCACACTTAAGATAGTTGTATGTATTGATAAGATCCCCTCTCAGTCATGTCTTCTTCAGGCTGAACAGCCCCAGCTCTCTCAGCCTTTCCTCTTAAAAGAGATGCTACAGTCCCCTCATCATCTTCACAGCACTTGGCTGGGCCCTCTGCAATAGCTCCTGGTCTTTCTTGAACTGGGGAGCCCAGAACTGGAGACAGGACTCCAGATGCCACCTTGACAGGGCTGAGCAGAGAGGCAAAATCACCTGTAACCTGCTGGCAGTACATCATTTCCAAGGATTGAGGTGATGCTGAATGGGCTGTAGTTTCCTGGGTCTCCCTTCTTGCCCTTTCTGAAGACACTGGAGTGACATTTGCTTTCCTCCAGTCCTTAGGCATCTCTCCTGTTCTCCATGACTTTTCAAAGATGATGGAGAGCAGCTTAGGAACAACATCTGCCGATGCTAATTCAATACTAATTAAGTTGCCCGTCTCACATATAAAAAACTTCATTAGTTTTAGATTCAGTAGTGTTAGCCACATTTTCCTAGAGAAAAAACTAACATACTTGGAACATACTGGAGTTCATTAATACATCTAGTCACTAGTACAATAACTGATAATCTATTAAAAACATAAGAAAATTATAAATGTGACTCTCAACTAAATACAATTGAAATTAACATTGTTACATGCATAAACCACAACAATCAAAGCATGTATAACACTTCTTTTAATAAGCATTCAAAAGCATTTACCTGAACCAGCACAGTTCTGTGAAAAATTGTATGTTCTTCCCCAGCCTTAAGAATTTTCAAGAGAAAGATAACTGATAATATGCTTACTTTTTGTCTATTCACAGAGATCAGCAGGGGGAGTATAGAGCCCACTGCAAAAACTCTGTTTATGAGAACCACTTTTAAGAACGACTAAATACAAATGATGATATGCACAGAAGTTATTACTGAGAGGAAAACATGTTTGAACAAAATGGACAAACAAGAAAACAAATGCTTCTTTACTTTACCTATAATTTATTGATGTAATCCTGACACCTAATTTTCAAGCCTTCCAGAAGCACAACAACATATTAAATAAATGACTCCGAAAACTCCTCGCTTGAAGTCACTGATGTTGTGAAGAACATATCCCCCATAGTAAAAAGAGTTACTTTTGCAAAATGGTAAAGAATCTTCTAATGACAAAGCCACTATTGATATTCTAGTCTAAAAGTTCTTGCGTGCTTTGAAATTTTTGGCCACTTACACTAAAATTTTCTAGGCTTCTTTCTGCCTACATTCAAGAGTATAATTTCTTTGGAATTTCAGTGGGTTTGGTCTAAAACTAGCTATAATTAAACTGTCATAGTGTATTAATATTTTAAGAAAAATACACAGAAGAAACAGAAGCTAAGCATTTTTCTGTGGCAATTAGAACAATGGACTCGTAGGCAATAATGGAAAGTGTGGTATAAATAAATGTCATGTCTCTTACCATGAAGAATAAATAAAGAGAAGAGATACAAAACAGACAGAGAGTACTAAGCAGTTGCTGCCATGATATTAATGGAACCTTATTCTGTTCTTTTCTCCTTAAATCTTCCCAACGTTTTTCATGTAATCAAGCACTGCTGAATCTGGAAAGGTGGAAAAGGAAGTTGACCATGAGAGGATCTCCAGATTAGAGTTTCTCTCTACTTCATGTTTACTTTCTACATATGTTGAATTTCATTTTCGCTGGATTTCATAGAATTCAATATTAGATATAACAAATTTGTGCATAACTGTGACCCCTGCAAACCCAACTTATTGCTTCAGAATTCAGTTGAGCTCTTTTCACTATTGTTTATTTTGACAATATCAATGGACTTTGTACTATACCAATATCAAACGGAAAGATGACCTTATTGACAGGAGACAATAAATGGCCACATCCAAAGGCAGAATATAGAAACACAAGACAGTATTTGTCAGTACCACAGACTAGTCTCAATAAAACTAAAGCAGCTAAACTTTTATCAAGTTTTTGTAAAGCAGCACTGGAGAATTCCAAGCAGGGCACTAGAGAAAAATAATATTCTGGGGAATTCTTCCACAGTGTTAAAGATGGCATGAGAGAAACAACAGTAGTGTTGTTTTTCATAACTCAGTCAGCAGGGAACAGAGGCTGCCAATTGAGGTTGACCAGCAGCAGAGATCAATATCTGACTGTTACCTGTGCACTGGCACATTGCTTACAGCACTCTCTCCTGAAAGCAAAGACAAATGAGTTGTGCTGGATGTAATTTAAAAAATAGAGAGGCAACAGTGACACAGACATACACCTTTTGTACAGCTATCACTACAAGACAATGTGTTCGTGAACTTAGAAACGCAATTATATAAGTTAACACACGAGATGACAGAAATTTTAACCCTATGGGTACATACACTAGAAGTATAATGCAGACAGAATGTGAAAAACTACCAAATTAGCCCAGGTAGGAAGACCTGGAGAGGAATGAGAATCAAATATGATACTTGGACAATAGACTGAGTAATATGGCAAAAAGTATCTAAAAAAAGAAGGGAAAATAGTGAGCTCTGCTAGGCAGATATCTATCAAGACAAATAAGAAAAACACTTCAGTTTAGAGAGAAGATCTTATTAAGGAATTAAACTCAGAGGCACCGCCACCACCACAAAAAGGTATTTATACTCAACAACAGATTCAATCAACAGACTGATTACCTAGTAACAATGTTTCTGTATCATCACTTTTACAGCATAGCTAAATTACTTTTTCATTTAAACTTGTTATTAACTTATTTCATCAATAAGCATATATAGATATTACTAATTGCTATTTAAACAATTAAGTTGATGCATGAAAAAGCCCAGAATACACTCTTTTCAGCCCAGCTGACATACCTCTACACCACTGCACACAGCATGGGCAACAAACAGGAGGAGTTGGAAGCCTCCACAGGAAAGCTATGACCCAGTTGCCACTACTGAAACTTGGTAGGATGAATCCATGCCTGGAGTGCAGCTACAGGCAGTTCAGAAAAGACAGGACAGGAAAGAGATTCGATAGATGGATAGAGTGCGAAGTGCTGTCTCTGAATAACTGCCATGAGCAGGTCAAAAGCCTGTGATTAAGAGTCAGAGACTGAGGCAACAAAGGGAACCTCATGGTCGGTGTCTATGAGAGACCGCCTGACCAAGGGGAGACTATTCATGAAGCCTTCTTGCTCCAGCTACAGGAGACAGCACGTTCACAGGCTCTTGTCCTGCTGGGGGTCTTCAACCACCTTGACATCTGCCAGAGAAGCAGCATGGCACGTTGTAGGCAATCCAGGAGACTGCTGGAATGAGTGGAGGATAACTTCTTGAGACAGGTAACAGACAGCCCTACCAGAGAGGACATGATACTGGAACTGATGGTCACCAAGTCCTGCCTTGTGTGATGGAGTGACTTCATCAGTGGACAAGAGAAGGGCTACAGATGTCATTTATGTGGACTGCTGCAAGGCCTTTGAAATGGTCCCCCACCTCTCTAAATTGAAGAGAGATGGATTCGATGGGTGGACTCTAAGGTGGATAAGGAACTGGTCGTGCAGTTGCATCCAGAGTAGCAGTCACCATCTCAATGTCCCAATGGATATTGATGACAAGTGGTGTCCCTCAGGGGCTATAATAGGACCAGTAATATTTAATTTATTCACAATGACACAGATGAAGGGATCAAGTGCACCCTCAGCAAGTCTGCAGACAATACCGAGCCGAGACGCACAGCTGACAAGCCCAAGGGATGGGATACCATCCAGAGGGACTGGGACAAGCTCAAGAAGTGGGCTCATGGGAAACTCATGAAGTTCAACAAAACCAAGTGCAAGGTGCTGCACCTGGGTTGGGGCAACCTCCTGTATCAATACAGGCTGGGGGATGAAAAGAGTGAGAGCAGCCCTGCCAAGAAGGATGTGGGGGTGCTGGTGTATGAAAAGCTGGACATGAGCCAGCAATGGGCATTCACAGCCCAGAAAGTCACTTGTGTCCTGAGATGCACCAAAAACAGTGTGGCCAGCAGGTCAAGGGAGGTGATTCTGCTTCTCTGCTCTCTCTCCTGAGACTCCACTTGGAGTACTTCATTGAGGTCTGGAGTCCCCAGCACAGGAAGGATATCAACCTATCGGAGTGAATCCAGAGGAGGGCCACGAAGATGATCAGAGGGCTGGATCACTCCTGCTATGAAAGACTCAGACAGTTGGGGTTGTTCAGCCTGGAGAAGAGTAGAATCTGGGGAGACCTTACAACAGCCTTCCAGTACCTGAAGGGGGCTTACAAGAAAGCTGGAGAGGGCCCTTTTCAAGGGCCTGTAGTGATAGCACAAGGGGGAATGATTTTAAACTGAAATAGGGTAGGTTTAGATTGGATATTAGGAAGAAATTCTTTACTGTGAGGGTGGTGAGGCACTGTACCAGCTTGCCCACAAGCTGTGGGTGTCCCATTCCTGGGAGTGTTCAAAGGGTTGGGTGGGACCCTGATCTAGGTGAAGATGTCCCTGCCCGTTGCAGGGGGGTTGGACTAGATGACTTTAAAAGTTGCCTTCCAACTCAAACTATTCTATGATTCTTTTAACTGTCAGAGTTTAAAAAATAAAAAACCAAAACAACAAAAAAAACTAGGCATGACCACAACTCTGTATTACCTAAAGAAAACCTTTGAGAACACCTCCAGTATGGAGACAGGCATTTTTGACCTTTGGTAGTGCATCTCGATCAGATGGAGTTAATTTTCCTTGCAGTAGCAGGTGTGGTGCTGGGCTTTATATTTCTGATTAAAACTGTTGATAACACACCCGTGTTTTGGCTGTTACTGATTAGTGCTTGCACAGCATTAAGGATTTCTCTTTTTCATGCCCTGCCCTGTCCCGCTACCCTGCTGCCCCAAGAGACTGCGACAGGACACAGCTGACACAAACTAACCCAAGCAATATTCCATACCATATAATATGCTCAGCAAAAAAAGCTCAGGGACAGGGGGAGGGCAAGGAGGATGCCCATGGCTACACCATTTGCCTTCCTAAGCACAATTACGCATGCTTCATGAAACTTTTTCCACCTCCCTAGGAGTGGCTAACACCTGCCTGCTGATGGGAAGTAGTGAATAAATTTCCTTTTTTGCATGCAGCTTTTGCTTTCTATACTGAACTGCCATTATCTTCATCCACAAGTCTTCTTGTCTTCCTTCTGTTTTCTCTGTCTTGCAAGAGGGGAGGTAAACCAGCAGCTGTGCAGGTGTTAGGCTGTTGACTGAGGCCAACACAGCACAACGATTAAAAACATTTTCCTTGACTAACTAGCAAACTAACATTTGAAAATGTCTGTTTTGAGTATAGATATCCTTACATACTTTTCAGCAAATTTATTTCTCTAGCGTGGACAAAATTTTGTTTGTAACAAATTATTTCACAGCTAAGTACAAATTACAAATATCTTGAATAAACAGAAGTAATACAGAAATAAAATTGCTTTAACACTGGAAACTTCTCAAAAACTATTTTCATAGTAAAAAAAGTATCAGTAACTGTAAGATTGCCGATGTGATTTGGAGAAAAGCAAAGCAAGTTTTCACGTGCCACACTTAAATTCTCAACTTTCAAGCTAATCAGGCAGACAGACATGTAAGTCCTACTAGCTGGCATACAATCACTATGTGTCTAGTTCTGAAAGACCTTTGAAAGACAAGGATACAGGAAGATTGCTGTAATGGGAGAGAAAATTTCAACTGAGACTTCATCTTTCCATGTTAATGAAGTTCAGAGACCGCTACAAAATAAAAACCAAGGTAAAAATCAAGCTGAGCATGTGATTTCATTGTACCCATTATATCTGTCATTGTAGAAAATGAAACTGAAACACGGGAGAAAGAGAAAATACGCCATCAAGGCAAAAAGTATTAAATCCATCCACAAAAATAGTGGAAGGTCTTTCAACAAACTGATCATGGGCTGACTGATACTTCATCAAGTATTTCCCAGAATTATGACCTGAAAGGCCAAATTAAACTAGACTTTTCAGCACAGTTAACCAAGAAAAAAAAACTTTCAAATAACTAAAAAAAAGACACATAACAAAGAAATCAGTATGCAAGATGCAACTGAAATGAACAATATGACTGACCATTTTAACTACGAAAATTTGCAAGCCAGTCCTCCCTCCGTTACTCTCCAAATGAAGAGTTACATTTATCAAACTAATTAAGAGCACACATATAGTTCATGAATTAGAGCAAAGACATTTATCTATAGAATTCAGAAGAAGCCCCTTTCAAGAGAGAAAAAATAGTTAAGATTATTTTTTTACAAAATTCTGAATATTAGGAAAAGCAAACGATTTCATTTGCAAAGAGTCAGTGGACTAAAATAAGAAATTTCAAGAGAATAAAAATATTTCTACCAGAGTAAAGTAGTAAATACAGAAAATGTTATATACAATAGACTTTCTTACCAGAATACATTTCACTGTGTGAATTGCACTAGGGTCCTTATTGTTAGCTGCCCAGTGAAGTGGGATTTTTCCTTCAATATCAGGGATTCCAATATTTGAATCATGTTTTATGAGAAGTTTCACATGCTCTGGGTTATTGTAGTAGGCACTCCAATGCAATGCAGTTTGCTGGAACACAATTTTCACAAGTTTTACAAACACATTGAAAAATTATTGTAATATGAAAATTAAAGTTGGTTCGAACCTGAAATACGATTTCATTTTCACCAAATGAAAGAGATCACCTAGTCCAACTTCCCTGCTCAAAGCAAGGTCAACTAGAACAGATTAATGAGGACACTGTCCAGTCATATTTTTAGTTATTTCCACAGACAAGGACCCAACAACCTCTCTGGACCACCTGCTCCTGCGTTTGACCCTCCCCACAGTAAAGAAGTATCTTCTCAGGTTTAAACAGATTTTTTTACATTTCAACTTGTTCCCATGGCCTCATCTGTTCAGTGGAGGCCACTCTGAAGCATCTGGCTCCATCTTCTTTACTGCCTCCCATCAGGTGCTTATACACATTGCTAAAATCACCCCCAATTGTCCCTTCCTCAGGCTAAACACTTGCAGATGTCTCAGCCTCTCCTTGATGCTCCAATCTCTTAATCATCTTTTTGGCTCTCCACCTGACTCACTCCAGTATGTCTATGCCCTTATTATACTAGAGAACCCCAAAGGAGGCAGAGCATTCCACTTGTCATGCCACCAGTGCTGAGCAGAGGGGTAGGACCACAGGTCAAAACAGCTTTAAACAACAGCTAAATGAGCCATCTTTTGTTACACTTCAATAAAGAGGGCTGACAGAAAACAGAGTACATGTACCTAGGGTGGCTGGCAACTCAAAATCAGTGAAAACAGGCTTTAAACAAGAGGCCCATCTACCTCAGTAAGTAGATAATCACACATCTTTGCTAGCAAGGTCTGAATTAGGTCTAAGCGACACCACCTTACAAGTGGACTAGCAGTACCTCTCTGCAGGAAGAGTAATAGTAAATAGTTTTTTTTAAGAACAGTAACACTTTTTTTCTACGACCCATCATCTCTTATGGGTGGTCATTCTAATGACAGTCCTTTTTAACAAACATCAGTAGATTATTTCCTGAGGTTCTTGGAAGTCAGAGGGATTCCAAAGCAGGTTGGTAATTTTACTGATGTGGTAGAGCATGACTTGACTTTGCGAAGGGACATGACACAACTCAAGACACTACAGGCACTATATGATATACCTGGAAGGTCATCTGGAGACTTCCTGGCATTTCAAGCAACTGTTATCACTGTAGATGCAGAAAATTAGTTTGAAGGGCTTTATTCTAAGAAGGTAGCAATATAAAACTCTGAGATCTTAAGATTACATTTTTTCCCAAGGAAGTCTGCAGTTTCACAAAATAAATGTCAAAGTGACTAACTGGTGCTCTGCTTCAATTTTAAGTCTCATGCCAGAATGTCAATCAACTTCATCATCACATCCCTTTCTTAAATGATGCACTCATGGAAGCAACAATACCTGTGCATTGAAAGCAGACCTTCTGCTGCCAAAAGGTCAATTTTATGATGATAATAATAACAACAACAACAATTTGATACCTTTTATTGACCCTGTTAGAAAATCTCCTGGACAAAGGGCATCACATTCTATCCCACACAAAAAAGTCATGTATGACTAGGAGACTCAAAATTGTCCATTTGTACTTGCAGAGATACAGAAAAAAGGACAGTCAACCAGATAGATTTAGTGTATGGATATTTTTACCCCTAGACCATCCCTGTGGATAGAAGAGAAAGAGTGGAAGTGAGGAAGTAAATCTGAGCCAGGAGAAAAGGTGCTGGGAGTGGTGGTTTGAAGGTGTTGTTCTAATTTCTTCTCAGTTTCTTACTATACAAAATTATTTTCATTGTCACCAAATGAAATGAATTTTCTTTATGTTCAGTCTATTTGGCCCATGAGAGTAACTGGTGATCAATATTCCTGTCTTTATCTCAACTCGTGAGATTTTCCAACTATTTTCTCTATCTGTCCCCTTGAGGAGGGGGAGTGAGAGAGTGGCTGAGTGGGCATTTGGCTACTTGCCAAAGCTAAACCACGACACACTTCTAAAAAGGTAGCACCTATGGAGAACTGGATCAATATCACCACCATTGTAGGGGCCCCAGCGCAGAGTAAAATCAGTCGTCACCCAGTGTTAGGAAGGATGTCTGCCAACAGGAAACTTGCATCAGCTCAGCGTCAAAGAATTTCCTTTTTTTTTTTTTTTGCAATTAAACTCACCTTTAGTATTGACAAATGCTTTGAAGGCCTTCTGCACAAAGTTTTCTAATGACTCTTATCATTAAATGATTTTAAATGTAATGTTTTTCCAAGGAAGAAAAGGAAGAGGATTTCTGAATCCTCTATTGTTGCAACTATTCTCAAGAAGAATGTCAGTGAACTCAGTGCAATGAACTCTGACATCATTCAAATCAGGAAAATATCAATATTTCTATTTTGAAGACCTAGAAAAAGTTTATGACTGAGATAATTTTTCACACACATCTGTTCGATAGAAAACCAATTTCTACATTTGCTAAAAGTGTTGTCTTAAAATAAGCAGAACTTTTACCTTATTTCTATCCTGAGTATCCACTTCTCCAGGTGCCATATGTTTTAACAACAAAGCTAAACATTTTGGGCTTTTGTGACGTGTAGTTAAATGTAATGGTGTCATATCCTCCAAGTCCTTCTGCATCCAGTTCCCTCTACGAGCCAGTAAAAGTTTCATGAAGCGGTAATTTCCCTGGGTAAAGAAAAATACCAGAAATTTATTTCAATTTATCAAACCAAATGATGATACTCTTTAGACATATTTACTGTTGTATTACAGTGACTAAAAAATCTGCATCAAAACAGCTCTAAGCTTTGGAAACATACAGTGAAGATTTTTTTTTTTTTTTTGTTAAAAAACATGAACTCTTCATTTTTAAGTCTATTGTGCTGGTATCAGATATGTATATTCCATTAGCAGAGTGTGTAAGACAGGGTTCTATAAACATGAAAATTCTGCAAAATTATCAGAGTTTCCTAACTGTTTAACATCAATAAACATCACGTAAAAATGAAATGAGACCATTACATGCTGGTTTCAGCATGGTAAACAGTTACCAGATGAGGAATAAAACACGACAAAAGAACAAAATTTTAAAAATGGAATTAGGAAAAATTATGAGGAATGAATGATTCAGAAAGATAAAACGTACTCATCTGAAAAAGTAACAAACATATGCAAAAGTGATTGTTTCTTACATTTTTACATTCTTACATTTTTCAGTTGTGAACTGTAGGAGTTTTGATCTACTGCAGGGATGACAAACGGATGGGACAGTTTCAATGACACATTGAAACTACTTCACACTTTGGACTTCCACTAGGTTTTCACTATGTTTTCAGAAGAAATAATGTAGAAATGTTCCTGTGTTCAATAAATGAAGGTCAATCCCAAAGAAAACAATCTGGGTTTATTTCTCAAATCACTGAAGAAGCCAATCAAAAATTAAAGATATGATCATGCAATCATGAAAAAGCTGTAGTGATTTAAGGGATTTTAAGGCTGTAGGATTTTAAGTGATTTAAGATTAAGCCTTGACTTGCTACTGCCCCTTACTTGGAGTTTTATTTTCCATATAACAGAGATGCTACACGCAACATTTTGATGCTTCCACTTCACAAAGTCTGTTGAGTTTATGAAATCACCTTCAGTAGTTAAGTTGCAGTGGAGGATGAGCAAAATCTGGAGTAATAATTCATTAAAGCAAAACATCTGGACCTATCTTGTGTGATCATGTTTTAAATATCTCTGTTCTTACCCCACTCAAACCTTTAACCTTTCCAAAAGTGAAAGGAGTGTGTTGTCTCCTTATGTCACTCACTGCCTTCCAATGTTTCCCAAAATACTAGCTTTTGCCAATTTCACATGTAGACAACTACCTATAAAAATAATGAAAACAGAAAGCTCGGAAGAGAAGATAAATTGTACTAATTCCTCCCCACTCAGGGAAAAGCTGGAACATTTGATGAAGCTTTATTAAACAATGTACACAGGAAAGACAACACTCAAATCAATAGAAGTCATGTCTTTGGATTTTTCTGCTTATGGAACTATCTGCAAATTAACATACTTCAGTCTGCCACAATTCTTTCATAAAACTTGCATGTTAACTTAGTGCCTTTAGGCTGTCTTTGGAAAAACAATGAAAAAGGGTAACCAAGTAGACAAAGGCAAGCAGTGCTAATGAACGGGGGCACTTCTGTATCTCATAAGACTCAGAATTGCAAATTGCTCTGTCAGCAGAATGATAGGGTGGAGATGGGCCAAAGGATCCCAGAGGCCCCCACAGCATCCAGTGCCAGGGCATGAAAATATTCAAGTTTCCTTTTGCAAAGCAGCCTTAAACACTGGAAGGGCACACATTACATATATCACTGTTCTGGTTTTCGTCTAGTAGAAATGGAAGACTTCAGCTTTATGCATGCAGAATGGATTTCACCAAGTATAGCCAAAATAAATAAATGTGATCTTTTCCCCCTGCTACTCTATTTTATTTTAAAATGCAAAACAGGGAAAGCAAATCATGAATGAGCTCAGACAAAATAACCTCTTCCTGCTTCTGACCATTTATTGTCATCCGTCCTTGCTCTTCAATGAAAGCCTATGAGAAAAGTCTGCCAAAAAACTTACCACAAACCTGCCTGAAAATGCAAACTTCTCTTGCCAGACACAGCATGGCCACTACAGAATTCACAGTGAGAAGTGACCAAATGAATCTCCTTCTTCTGCTGGGTGTCAGGGAAAGCATAACCTTAGGATTTCATCCCTTTAATATGCAGACGCACATCAAGGCATACACTGAAGTACAGGGACAGAACAGCAAAATGTCTGCAGAGCTACTAATCCACAGAGAACACGCTCAAAATGAATTCATGGTAAGTTTGGGAATGAGCTAAGCAAGAGAAAACTCCTCATTATTACCACTGTATTTTACAGACAAACAGAAGAAGAATTTACAAAACTCATTAAAAAAGAAAAACAAAAACTAGAAAAAAAATCTCAAATGTATCATGATGGGGTTAGCAATTAGACTGGAGGAAGACAAGATTAAATAACTTGAGAGAATATTAGTTTTGGAAGAAATATAGCTACATTTCTCCATCACAGAGGATAATGCATTTGGTTTGTTTTCAGTATTTTCTGCTCAAAGTGCAGGCATACCCATGAAAGTAAAAAAAATTGATTTTCTCTTGTTGATGGATACTTACTGGAAGATTTAAAAGTATATTCTGCTTTTTGAATGAATTCCACTGTAAAGAAGAGTTAAAAAATTTAAAATAATTCATAAGACTAAGGAAACATGCCTTTTTATTATTACTTTCTTTGCCTATACTGTATTTTATTTTTGTTGTTACACATTTTTCCACCAGTTACTACTACATTATTCTCTTGCAAGCTTAGCCACCAACATTCCCTCTCCTTACCAAATGAATCTGTAATAAATCCCTTCATTTTGAAACACAACAGATTCTGTTTCGTCCAAATGAATTAAGATTTTTTTAAAAACACCACAACAGGAAACACCTGTATGTACATTACTTATTTGAATTATCTTATTGATGTTCTTACTTCTGACTGCTGTTCTTTTCTTTAATAATACCATGAATGTTGCTGTGTTCCCCTCACTAGTTAGAAAACTATACCATCCTTTTTAATGACAAAAGAAAGTTTCCCCAAGTTCAACTGATCGCTGCTTAAGTTTGTAAATATGCAATGAACCCACATGCCTTGAAGGCAGATTTAATTTAGGTCTCTCTAGGTGGTGGGAGGGAAAATGTATGTCTAATTTGAAAAAACAATTCCTTCATTTTTATAAAATTCTTGTGTATAAAAAGTCTTCGAGCTTGTACTTAATTGGCCTAAACATCCCTGGGCAGCATAAAGTGCTTTGAGTCAGTTCACAGTCTCTTACCATTAATAGTGTCTCAAAAATGATTCTGTTATACAGTAAAAATATTCTGAGCAAACAAGATTAAGTACTAGTACAGAGAACTGAGTTCTCGGTTGCCAAAATTTACCATTCCAATGCCTATTCTTAAAATTCCTTTAGATTCAGTTAAAATTATTTTTAGTCAAAAGAGCCAACTCTGTATCCAAACTACAGCACAGTTGATAACTGGCTTCAGCGTAATCAGAAGAAATACTTCTGCTATTTCAAAATTTCAGCCACATATACTAACCGCAATGGAGTATAACACAGTTTTTGGTAGTCAGACAGTACAATAAGCAACCATTGCTCTGCCATCAAGCAATGAATTTGAAGAAAGTTCTGGACCCCAAGCTTAACTACTAAGCAGTCAGAAAACCTCTCATTTCCTGAACGTTTCAACAGAGGAAAAGAGTGATGAAAGAAACATCTTAGTCAAAAATCGATGAATTTGCCAGAATTCAGATTTTCCCTGAAACTGAAAAACTTATCCCCAAAATTGCAAATTCAC
>VXAY01001956.1:251067-288527 GCA_013399855.1 Oxyruncus cristatus | reverse complement strand
AAAAAAAAAAAAAAAAGCTGCCTAGTTTTTCCCATATAATTCTATTGTAAGGAAGAGATTCTACCAGAAAATTGCCAGTAAACTTCTCTACCTACTTTTCTGGGCCTAATGTGATTATTTACGCTTTCATACAAAGTATTTTTTTCAACCTATTTTATTTCCCTGGTTTGTTGAGTAAGAGTAGTGAGAGAGCAGCTGGGTGGGCATCTGTCAACCAGCCACAGTCAGTCCATTCCATATGGTCACCTAAGTGAAAGACTACAGAAAAAAAATAGCTCTGTTCTGACAACAGTGGTGTTATGGTTAGGCTGATACTGAAATTACTGGTTGTAACACCAATGCACTAAAAACATCAACCTCACTCTTCACATCATGCTCCTGTGTTAAGCCCGCGGAGTCCTGCTCTAAGTCACCCAGTCACCATGTGCCTCTGTTTCAAACACTTCCTCAGCACTTGGCCCATGGCACCTTCCCTCAGCAGTGGGAAGGTTAGGGAAAGAATATTTCTTTTTCCTTTCCTTGGATCAGTGGCAGTCCTCTTCTTCCTTAGCAAACCAATGAATAGGACATCTGTTACATGACTGAACCTAACGTGGGCATATGGGTATCAGGAAAGAGAATGATTCCAGCATCACTGCAAAGCCCTTTGAATATCTAGAGCCCTTCTTAGCCAGGTTTCAGCCCTTCCCTGAACAAACAGACACAGGTTCCTACTGGTCCAGTGTCCAGAACAGTTCAATAGTACTGCAACATTTAGAGCAATGATATTCTTGTATCGCTGTTGGGAAGGTTTAAATAATGTTACCCACCTGTACTGGCTGGCTCTCTCTCTATTAACAGGTAGCAAACAGACCAACTCAACACAAAACAAGCTATCACAAAAACACAGCTGTGCAAATAGTACAGCACCCATAATGAAAAGAGGATTTGTTCCCCACATGATATCTAGCCGTATAAGAAAGATTCAGAGTTGTTAATGGATTTTTTTTAATTTACCTTTTCAATACAAGTAGATAATTTAATACATTCCAAGGCACAGCGTTAAAGCCTGAAACTTATGTTAACACAGAACTAACAACAAATTGCTGTATATAATCCTGTTTCATGTGGACAGTTTTGTTCTTCACGTAAGCAAAATTCCTCCAGAAATTTCTTAGTATAAACAAGTGTTAACCTCCTTAACAAGTGACAGGTTATTCTCTCCTCAGCTGAGAGATATCATGTATGTTCCCTCTGACACCCAGACAGCTTAACTAGCCAGCACAGAGGTCACGTGCAGTGCTCTGCTGCATCTGGCAGGAGCCTGGCAATGCCAGCAGTGGCAGTCGGAATCACTGTTCAGCTATCAGGAAATGAAAGAAGAATAACTACAATTAATACTTATTAGGAACATCTGACTTCCTCTCAGCTGGCTAAAAACTGAAGATTTTCTGATTCAGAATGGAAAGGAAACTGAGCACAGTTCCTGTGAAATGAGTAAGAATTTCTTTCTGTGAACTGAAAGTCAAAGCCTGTAACAGCAATAGGGGCACTTAAAGTGACATCATATAAAATACACAAATGTAAAAACCTGTATTGCTGAGTGTTGTTATATAATAAAACACCATCTGAAGCGGAAGAGTCATTATCACATTCATGTCAAGTGTGCATATATTGAAACTAAGTTTCACCACAGTTGGCTCCTGAACAATCTTCAAGTAGATAAGGGGTCCAGACAATTTTCCACACTACAGCTAACACTAAAAGACAGTAGACAAGTATAGGTATTCATAGAATCAACACTCTTAAACTTTTAATATTCTGTCTCCTTATATTACTTTCATTTTGTATGGCTAAAGCCTCAGTAAATCGATATCCCATCCCTGTACCAAATGTAGTTCTAGAAGAAATGGGTAAGGATTAAAGGGGGAAATAGAACTATTTCATCTAATTCTTAAAAGAATGACAGCATTATCAGTTTCTCTGTAGTCTAGATTGCCAATCAGGAATATTTTGCAGAATCCCAAATAGAATTCTCCTGGGCATTCATAATGATGAATGACACTTAAGTATTTTAAGTATTTCAGAAACATACAAGCTTGCTTTAAAGAGTTCACCTGGGTTCTAGAAACATTCTGGTGATGTGCAACAGAGCTCTGTGAAAATTTATTTCCCTTCTCATCCCACTATTTCTTGGTGAGTTAACTTGGTCATTATATAACTATGTGCTTCTAAACTCTGGCTAACCACTAGTGTGGATATATCTCTGATGTTACACTTTTAATCTTTGGATTTTAAAAGCCTACTATGTAGATAAATGTAACACTTCTTATAATGGGAGAAACTGAGCTGTACAAGATAATGCTGAGAGTCAGAGGAATACGTGCATCTCTTCAAGCATCAAAAACATGTCCATAGATAGGCTACCACCACATTGTCATCAGTGGGTTAAAAGGGGCCGATGCCTGTAGAAAAATTGTTTATTTCCCTTTTCATTGCTGAGACCACATTTTCAAATACCGTAACAATTCTAATCCATGTGAAATATTTAACATGACTTGAAAGACTGATTTGTAATAATTTATATTGTAGTGAACATGAGCTGACTACTGTTACAGCACAGCTATGCTTGATCTTCGGAATACCTACAATAGGCCTGTGAAGATTTAGTGGACTGTAAGGGTTGCTAGAGAACTAGGGAAGAGGCAGCCCAGCATCTCTGCATAACCTCCTGGTAAACACGGCAGGGGCCATTAAAAAGAATGCCAAGCTGTTAAACCGTGAAGATGCTACTTTGGCTCCAATTCAAAATTACATACCTGCTTTCCCAGTACTGGGAACACACAGACCAAACGAATATGAACCCTTACAAAGGAGGCGGTTTCTAAGGACTTTTCATTGCTGACAGTCATAAGCACTGAAGATGCAGCCAGGGCATATACTTGCAACAGAGTAGAAAGCCTTAGAAATGTTTACAGATAAACCACAAATTAGAACTGAAGGTTAAAACTGACCCTCTGGATTAGTAAATCCATTCTCCGTCGCAATGGGGAGCAAGAACATCTAATCCTTTTCAAAAAATTCCCAGAGATTTCTTTTAAGTGGAGTTACAGAGTTTGAGATTTTTTTTTTCCCCCTCACATTTCTCTCAGTTTCAGGCTGGGGCTTTTAGGTTTTGTTTGTTGGGGTTTTTTTTTAAGACAACACACACACAAGCACACACTTCATTCTTCGACTCATGAAAACACAGCGCAGCTTTTAAAATCTAAATAAGCATTAGTCTTTTTATCTCAGTAACAAAGGATAAACCCTACATCACCCTCAAAATATCATCAGCTCTCTGCGCTCATTCTAGTTGTAACTAGTTGTAACACAAGCAAGCAGAGATTACAGGGCGTAACAGAAGAGGTCCCACGAAGTACTCTACTGAATCACAACGGTAATTGCCTACTGCTAGTGTATATATCCTGTCAGAATACATAAAAAAAGGCATTTCTCACATCAATTAGTACATTGGCATCCTTCTCAGTCTTTTTCAAGTAATAAATTTATAATACATAAAATAAATTTTTCTGCCCCTCCCTTGCTCCCCTGACTCGCATTTTGGATTATAATATTTCTAACCATTTCAATTACTTTCAGTATTCTCATTCTTCTGGTATCGCAGCCACTGCCACCCTGTCTTTGACAACAATGCCTAACATTGTGTAACTCTTCAGTGTCCTTAAAAAAATACTATTTGTGATGGTAAGTTTGTTAATGAAAAATATTGGCTAATACTTGATTCAAGTGCAACTGTTGAGGAATTCTAATACACATGCCTTCTGATCCTACAATTCATATTTCAAATCTGTTTGTTTTTAGTTCATTATCAAATGATTATTTACCATACCCTTACATTTTGTGTCCTTATTTCCCATTAGGCTTGCTATTTTCCATCTAGCACCACAGTTAATATTTTTGTACAGGCAGGCCTAAAAAGGTAACCTATTCAATCTATTTCTACAAAATCAGGCAGATAAATATCCATATTTAGTCTTGAAGAACTTACTGCTGACAGGGTGGTGCACATTGTACCCAATTTGCTATTTATGTTTACATATTTATCCCCACATAATTTTAAATTCTTATATGCTTCTGATGTCAAAATAGGCTACTTCTCTCAGCTACTTTTCTTCCTAGTTAAAACATTACTTATCAGTGTATTCAAAAATGTTATCGAATACCATAAATCCTGCAATGTAACAATTTCCAAAGAATGATTCACTGATCAAAACTCTTCTGCACCCTTGCTGTTTCTGCACTGTTAGGATGAGACTTATCAAAATAAGGCACTAACCACTGACCACAGCCCCTAAACAGAGAGCACTGCAGTCACTAAGCCTGGTCAGCAACTGTACAGAGGAGTGCAGGCAAGAGGTAAAATGAAAAGTCCCCACAAAATCAGAAGTGTGAAGGTCAGCCTGTTTAAACAGGTGCATTTGAAAACAGCAGAGGAGTAATAGTGCAGCAAGTCCACCATCCATGACAGAAAGCATTTCAGAGATCAGATAATTATACATCCCACCATAGTTTAATAATTTATTAGCTTATTAAATTTTGATTTTTGAAATATATTCATTATTAATTAACCAGCACTTACATAAGACATTTTAGCACAATTTTCTCAGTATTCTTTTGTGAAAAGAGAGACTATTTAACAATAAATCCTCCTCAGAGGAATATAATATATAATTCAGTTAGTTTTACTCATTCACAAACAGAATATCATAAAATTATTACAGTTGAATTACTTGCAAAGATAAAACATCTGCTCTTCTAATACTACACCAATCATAGCATGGACAGTGATTATACTTTTATTGTCTTTAAATATTATTAACATTTTAACTTTCCTTTTTAAAATCCTAAATAGTATTTAAGAAAGTATAGCTGGATACATTACATCATCCTTAGAACGGAAAAACTAACTGTATTAGTAGTTATTACATACATATACACTCATGTACACTGCTGTTTGGTTTAGACCCAGCACAAGAACTAGAAAGGTACATTGAAATTTAGCATACCAGGCCACTCAGCTCGTTTTCCAGAGAAGCACACTCTGGCCCAAATACACTAGTTCTTATTCTAAGACAACAAAAACAAACAAACAAAAAGAAACAGATTGGTATGATCTTTTAACAGTCAGATTAGATGTTAAACCTTTTAAACCCAGGACTCCTTAAAAATTGGAGTCAAGATTTCCTACTCATGTCTGCAACACAAAACTGTCTATATTTTTAATAGTGACATGTGAGTTTCTAAAGTCAGTAGAAATCTATACATTGACAAATACTAAATCTTATCATGCACTCAGACACTCACTGAGTTAACATGAGTACAACATGAAAGTAATTTAGATTTTAGCTTAAATCCCAAGCAGAACATAGCAGCCACTTTGCACTGAATGAGCACACTTTGGCAACAGATTAGCAGAGAAGCTACCGCCGAACTTGAGAACAGCTCTTTGCTGTCAGATGCTTTCAAGCAGCAGTGAAAGTCAAAAAACTTCAACTCCCTAATTGCTAGCTGAGCCTTTAAAAGATAAACAAATCCATGAACTTTTTCTTTAAAACAAAAACGGCAACTGAATTTAACTTGATTATCTTCAGAGAGTAGAAACTGCTGTCTTTGACCTACTTGATCTCACAGAAGATAATCTTACTTGTACACAGACATACACACTTTCTCTTTCCAGTGAGGAGCTGCTGAAGAGAGGATGTTCAGCCCACAAATAAACTTGGTCAGAAATTTTCAAAACCCCAAAATTTTAATAGGTTTGGAAAAAAAAGGGGTTGTGCATCTTGTTTCTTTAGAAGTTGTTTCATCTTTTAGTATCCCTTTGAGAAGAAGCAGGTTCTAAGAACAACAACTTACAATGATATGGAGCATATGAAGGACTTTCTGTAACCAACACCTAGCAATTGTAGTAGCTTTTCAGGGAACAAACCAAGCACTTACAAAACCAGAAGCTGTTCTATAATGCTTTTAATTTGATATATGTAGGAACAGAATACTGTTCCAAAAGCAACTGAAATCTATATATCAAAAGGAGCATTTTGATATGCTTTTATTGTCAGCTAACTGCCAGAAATTTCACAAGGATTCTTCAGAGGAGAAGTTAGTAAAAGAGGGGTTAGCAAGTAAATATATGAATTGAACTGCAAATAAGAATTAGAAATAATTCATAATTCATAAATTAACACTTGTGATTTGATATATTATCTATGCACGAAATAGTGAAACTTCTTGATTTCTAATTCACTGAAACTGAATTAATATTGCCTGGTTACAACAGCTATAAACCTTTTAACATATATGACTGCACCATTCTTACTCTCCTTGAATATCAGTAAATTACACTGTCAGTTATTAAATAAATCAGTTATTATTTAACAACTCCTGAAAATAAACGAAGTCAACATAGCCACTTAGAACCCAAATTTCTAGTTAAAATTAGTAAACTCACCATCAAAATATCAGACTGTTTCTCTGGTTATCATGTCCTATTTTGCCATACAACTTTAACACACAGAATATTCTAATTTGATCAAATAAACTCAAAAGAAAATTTATATAAAATTTTGAATATGTTTAAAAGTTAGTACATTTTAATATATTTTAATTTCAAATACTATATCAAGGATACACAAAATTGGAATCACAGACAAGCTCCTGGAAACTTTTTCCCCCATCTCTGCCATAATAAATATTATTTTGACATGTCAACCATTACCAGGAAAGGGAATTCTATTTTATCCATAAATCTTAATAGTTTGATTAATCATTCTTCATTAAAACACAGGAAGTGCAAAAATGTTGTCACTGTTCAACGAAATCACACCAAGAGAGAGGCTGAATAAATGAAATTATTTCATAAAGGTTGTAATATTCATCAATCTGATAGAGAAGTCTGATGCAATAAATATACTGAAGTGTTCCTATTAAACATAACAGTTACAAGGACATTCTCAATCCCTTCAAATACTCCCCTCAATGTTTGTGACACACACTTGGTACACCTGAGTAAGAATTAGATGCTGAAGGTAATAATTCTAAGCTCATTTTTGCTGCACACTGTCTACTCATCGTGGCAATGCATACTAACTACATTATGAACAAAGTCTGCAGAGGTAGTAGAGAAACTACTCCCTCCCGTTCCCTGCATCCCCTAATCACGTGGTAGACAATAGTCAGAAGACTGGATTTCCACACGCAACCACAGTAAAGGTTTTGCAGAGTGAATGTAAACAACCACTCCCTGAACAGACAGATAAAATATAATAATGTAAATTTTATTAATTATAGGGAGTTAAAACAGTATTTATTCTAGCTCTGAAACAACTTCAGTCACAGCTCAACTGGTTTAATTCACGAAATCTTGAAATCAAGCGTTTAGGTAATTTTGAGTAAAAATTAAAGGTTTATCACTAGAGAATTTTTAGGGTCCCTCACAACCCAAACTATTTTATGGTTCTACAAAAACTAAGGGTTAACTCCTTGATTAACAATGTAACTGAAAAAATAAGTAAAAGAAAATCTTTAGGACTGTTTTAGACATAACCCTTAGCAGTCATCTATTGAACTACAGTTCTGGAAAAAAAAATAAATCTGTAAGCTCTTTATTACCTCTGCATGGACAAAGATGATGCCATGCCTCCTACCTAACAAACCACTGGTGGATTTAAATATGTGATGTTTTGCTAATCCTTTCAAGTCAACCATGACAAAAACATCACTGATTTTTGACATTGGGTTTAATCTCACAAGGTTCCCTTTTAGCAACCTTCATTAGCAGCATTCTAGACTCAAAAGTAAAACACTCGACTGCAGAAAAACCTCTCAGCCAGCTGAACAGAAACCTTATTTACCAGTTTCCAAGCTGAACGTGTTCATCTGTCTGGCAAAGCATCTTAGGCAATACATCAGCACAACTTCAGGCCAGTTCTAACTATCAGACATTTTGAGTGAAAGCAAGGCAGTGTCTCAACTAAGAGCACTTCTCCCTAAAGCCTCTTGCAAGATTGGCTTCAATATCTTTGTTTCCATAGGAATAGACAGAACTATCAACTGGCATGCAGTTGAACAATATAACACACAACTGACCAGGGCTGTAAAAGCCAAGGTAAAACTGTTTCCCAGCATAAGTTGAAAGAAAATAGGTGTTTGTATCTTACAGCCTTTGACCTCATTTATCCGTGGCCTGTACATGTTGTTTCTGTGCAGTGTTCTCAGCCCTTCAGCTCTAAATGTTATGGTCTACCTATAGAAATTAGTGGCCTTCATATCAAAAACACTTCAAGGACGAAAATGCAATTAGCAATCTCATTTCCAGTTGATCTCTTCCACTGTTACTGAACTTGTTTTCCTGTAGTGTTCTTTTCAAGTCATTCAGGCAGAAGTACCCACAACACACAGTCTCTGAGGATTTACGACAAAGCCTGAGACACATCATCCATATTTACAGGATCACTGCCCACCTCTTCATAAAGAATCAAAGACTAAGCTTTCAAAAAATATTGTACTTCAAAAAATAGTGATTTGAAAGATTTGTCCGAAAGTACTAACTCCCTCCTCCCCAAAAATACAAGTATTAGAAAATATTTACTTCGTTGACTTTCTTGATCTTTATGGTTTTGAGTTGAATTATCTTGAACTAAGAGCAGCATTACAAAACTATGAAATATATCCCTGAAATATATGGATGACTTTTTTTGAAATCTAATAAAAGTGTTCTAAATAACAGTAGTATCCATGACAGAATTCTACCTGAAAAACAAGTCTGAATGACAGCCATCGGTCCAGTACAAGTCCTCACTTTTTATCCTAAATTTGTGCAGTTCTATTTCATTCTGGAAGCAAACTAATTGCCATTATTACAAAGCATCACTCTGACCAGTATTGTGTCACTACTGCCTTGTACTTCTTAATTGAACCCTCTAAGCACACGTCCTGTCCTGACAGACTGCTGGAAGCAACGATGCTTACAAAATGAAAACTTTGCATATATGCTCATTTTTGAGCACATCTTCCCAGATTTTTTTGGTTACTATTTTAGCTGCTCTTTTTATCTGAAAATAAATGCATGTCTTTTATGTGATTTAAATGTATTTCAAATATCTTAAGTCCTATAAAAAAACACTGTGTGAAGTAATTGCAAAACTACCTATCAAATTCTCTTTGCCGAGAACATTTCTCCAGCCTCGGTGAAGTCTCCAGAACTATTACAGAAATAGACACACAATCCATATTGAAAACAACCAGCAATAAAGGTAGGTAGGTTTTAATTTAAATAATTATTAAGACACTTCAGGCTACTTTTACATTTGGTAATATTTTATAGTTCTTATAGGCGCTACAGTGATGTTCGAGATTTAAAATGAAGCCATAAGCTATTTATAGTATTGGTAAATAAATCAAAGCCTTCATAAGCTACTCAAACTACATCCTAGCAGTAATAGAAGTATTAGATTTATTTCTCTTTGTTCAGTCTACAGGCAGATAAAATAACAATTCAAGGTTGGCATTGCAAAGCCTTCCCAAATCTATACCATACTAACAATTTTGAAAAAAACATGTCCTATATGTATATCTCTATGTTTAAATGTTCCCAGAAGGTTGGACACATACAGATTATATTCATTACATAAATCAGTTAATATTTCAGCAGAAATTATTCCTCATTAATAAAAATTGGTAGCATTCTTCATTATTTCTTCATTAATAAAAAAAATGTGTAACAAAAGAGGGTTCCAAACTGCTCTACAAAGAGACAAATAAATGTATAATCTTAATGGGTTAAATAAGTTTTGTATTTTATGAAATGCTGACATTAGCTGCTGCTTTTCAAGGCAACAACATAATTTGCTTATGTAGTTCATACATATCCATTTTGACTTGAGTGTGATTCACTTAATTCTCTTTAATCAACAATTTAACCAACTGTTTACAGACAAAGAGAGAGACAAATGAAAGATTAGTGCTCCTGGAGTTTGTGGCTGGCCATAAGATCTGAATTTATTTTTCAAATACCTTCTATAGCAGAAGCCTTGCATGCTGAAGACATCCTATCCAGTATACTATCGATTCAAATGACAAGCCTGAGCATCAGATTAAGGATGTGTCAGACACCTGATAGAAGATTCCTGGAGATTTCAGCAGGAAGGTGTGCTGTTTCAAAATGATCTATTGCTGGCACTACATTTATTGAAGCGTATGTGGAAACACTTAGCGTAAAACTAATTCTCTTAAAATTAAAATAACATTTATAATCAGTGAAAACAAATACCTTCACTTTTTATCACAGAATAGCTGGCAAAAGTCACCTTATTCAAACAGAAATCACTCTACAGTTCACAAAACTGAACTAAACCAAACTGATGAGCTAATACTAGTGATAGTTCTGTTTTAATTTGTCAGTGCCAAATCTGGACACAAACAAGTAAGTCGTTTCTCGGTCCCAACAACAATATTTCTTCTTGTAACCATTAAAGATCAGTCATGAGGTCAGCTGCAGAGGGGCAATTAATGCAAGAACGATGTTTCAGAAAGGACACTCAAACAGGGAGATGTCTTTGTCTGCAAAGGTACTTTTTAAGGTACAGACCTGGCAGCAGACATCATTGTCCTGGGAGAAGAGCAAGGCAAGTCTCTTGTGCATCAAGGGACATCAGAAAGTGAAAACAAAAGGAAATCTACCATAAGACTCCAAGTACAGCAAGCACCGTGTTTAAAAAGAATACCATTTTTAAGATGCAACCATTACTTTCAAGATCAAATGCTAGAGAAATTTTCACCTGTCCTTTGAATAAAGCAAAATGAGAGAGAGGTGAGAGCTGTTTGATAACAGTATATACAAGACAGTTAGCAGTTCAAAACCAGGATAATTAAGTCAACTTAAAACAGCCAAACATCAAGCAACATGGAATAATGTTCTGTAGCAAAAGCACTGCTCATGCCTGCACAAAGTACTTGCCTTCGCTGGGCACATTTACATCCTGTTCAGTTCTAGTTTGTCTTTGCAACAAAAACTCTGAGTCGAAGTTATGCATCGATATATTTTTTAGCCTTAAGTACTCAGTTAAGATTTTTTTTGGTACAGGATCACTTTACCTACTCATTCTGGGTAAATCTATCATTTTTGTAAGTGATTTTATTCATTGATAGCAGCCTGAAAAATTATTGCTATGGAAGAAGACTTAGGAAAGATCAGAAAAAGTAAAAATGGATAAGTCATCAGCCCAGAAATTCTTCCAAATTTTAGTCACAAAAGTATATGGTGAATTCAATAGATGAAAATAAAGTAATTCTACCAGCTGGCTGTACAGATATTTAAGATATCATTCCATATGCCATGCAGAATTAGTTCCTTTCCACTGAGAAACACAACACAAGCAGAGCTTCTCAATGTTCTGCCACCATGGTTTGCACTTGATTCATATTTGCAAAATCTTTTAGGAAATCACAGAGGCTGAAGACATTTCTTTTCTTATTATTTTCAATGAAATTTCAAATTCAAATTTCTAGCACTTCAGATCCAGACTGCTCAACAGAAGCGCTGAGATGATAATACAGTATATATTTTGGGCCTGACAATAGCCTCCTTGGATTATTTTAAGCACAGAAAACATGGGAGAAAAAAAATACAAAGCCAAATGGAGGAAAAGAGGAGAGTTAGCAGAACAAGAAGTGGAACAGAGATGCAGAGAAGTGAAATTACATCATGTTTGAAAATGAGAGGGAATAGTTTTTACAACGAAAATAAATCAATTAGGTTAATGAAAATAGCTGTGACATTGCTGGAGGAAAAGAGAAAGAAAACACCACCAATAGTGATGTTTGAGCTAGACAAGTAAGGGGAGAAAATGGGAAAACCACAGATCACTGCCATGGCAAGGAAGTTACCTGGAAAAAAACACAGGGCAAGAATTTTAGTAGCAATGGCAGGTAAAGGTCTGGAAATTAAGATACTGAATTAATCATGCTTTTTATCACAATGTAAAAAACTTAAGACAGAACTCTGTGAAACAGATTTTTGCAGAAGAATGGACAGAATTTCAATAAGCTAAAAACATAATTTAAAAATATTCCACTAATAAACAGGTCTGGGCTTAGTTTATTACCAGCTCATTCTATCACAGTGTGCCTATAGAGCAGACTACAACACAGTATAGAAATACTGGGTCAGCTTCTTGAATACCGAAGCCAACCAGGCCACAGCAGCGCAGTACTTCTCTTGTAGCACAGCAATTTCAGCTCTCTTCAACACACTTAAAGCTGCAAGAGCAGGCTATAATGTCAGTTCTTCATCTGCCCTTCCTGTAGCTCACACCAGAAGGTTAAATGTGCTTAAATCAGATTACACAGACTCAAAAATAAATATCAAGATCATAAAGTCCGAGTTGGGGAAGCAATGAAATAAAACAGAGAAAAATGAGTTAGGAGAACTGGATTATGAGAAAATAAATGACAGAGGTACAATAGCTGTCAGATAACTAATTGCAAACCCAAAAATTATTCAACATAATGAATCCAGACTCTCACACAAAGATGAGTAGGCAGTCAGTCTCAAAGGGGAGAAAAACATGATTTCTGTCACATAAGCCATCAAAACATGATAACAGACAATCCGTTCAAGAGTTCTGTTTCTGGAATACTTACATCACTGTACTAATCTGCAAAGACAAACCCAAGATTAAGGATAGGTTTGCCAGTATTTACAGCAGACCACCAGCAAAACCAATGTTGTGAGTCCAAATAATCATCAATAAGTGCTGCAGAAGAGAGGGCAGCAGCAGGGGAATCAATCCAAACTGAAACACCAAGAGTAAAACCACTAGTTCAGAATAAATGATCCAACACAATAAAAAAACCCCAAAAAACTATGAGATTTAAAGTATCTACAAGTCCAGGGGAAAAAAAAAAAAAAGAAGAAAAATATAAGATTGTCTTTTCTTTACATAGTTGATATAAAATAAAGAGCTCTTTTTCCTCCTTCTAAAAACCTTGCTGTTTCAAGGTCATCAACAATTAAGGATGCTAGCCCCTGGTAAGAGTGGCCAGTACATGGATAACTATGGCCAAGTACTTCAGATCTGAGGGAAAATATGTTATTTAGAGAAAGGGAATACTGGTATGGTTACAGTTAAGACTTCTTTGAAAACACTGACAAAATAAGGTGACAAAGAAACCACTATTTTAGTACTACTAATATCTTAAAAAACATATTAGTACTATTGGACTGACAAATCTTTACAACAAAGTATTAAAAAAAAAGATTCAGTTTCCTTACAACTTCTACTAATTGATTCCTTCCATTGGTGGATATTTTCCTCTCCTCTCCCTTTTGCATTTATATTCCCCACCTGAGTAGTTAACTGGCTTTTTCTCGAGACATAAAACCAGTCTGATTTGGTATAACACTGCTAAATCTTTTTCACACAAATCCTGCCTATCTCAGAGAGAAAGAGAGAGAGTGCACATCACACATCCTCATTAATTAGTAAGATATATAATTAAACAAGAAAGGGTTAAAGCATGTGTTGGCCTATTCCACTTTTCTATTACTTTTTAAAAAGCTTTCATATGTCTTCTTCCTTGTTTCTGAAAGCTAACCATTCCTTCTTCCTTTCAGGAAGGCTGACATTTGACAGCTTAACATAGCTGACAGGGTTACCCAACAGCTCACCCTCCCTATTCTCAATCCAATTAGACCTCTAATCCTCCAGATGAAAGGCCCAACTACTCACGTTCCTCATGACAACGACAGCTATTGATTATTTGTCACTACAGCTAACACCTTCTCTGTCGAGGCCACTCTGACAGAAGCAAACCTACCAAATTAGACAGCACTTTATCTGCCCTGGAGGCCAAATGGCACAACAAGTAAAGGCTAATAAATGGTATAAAAATGAACAAATCATAACATTATGACAGGTTGATCGTTGCCAGCAGCTTCACAGCTCAAGCTTGATGCTCTGTTAGACCTGTTCCTTCTCTTTTCTCTTCCACTCCTGCACCAACTTTGACTGAATTAAAGGCCAGAACAATTAAGGCATTTGACCAGCAAAGATAAGCTAGGATAGAAGTATCACCAAGGGACACGAATGTCAATAGCAGACTACCGTTCGTCAATAAAAACATTCCAGAGATGCAAATGCTCATGACTCTGCTCTCCACTAGGCTGTACTGACTCCCTTTGTACAGAGCTCTTCTCAAGCCCAGGCAGAAACTCTGGGAAAATTAACCCCAGAAAACCAAGCCTGAGCTGGGAGACACAAGGGGAGGATTTGCCTCAGTGAAAAAGGAATCCCAATACCGAGCTATGACAGAGAGATGTTAATATTGGTACTCCACTTAATATGCACAATTTTTTCTTTCTTTTTAGCAGACTGATATAAACCAGGACCATGTAATTTTAATTTATCACTATAAATTTGCTTCAATTGTTTCTCAAGGAAAAAAAATCCTGTTCCTAGGACAATATCCACTATCTAGTGACATAGGACCTCACAAGTCCCATCACTCTGAGGCAAACTGAAAAGCAGCAACAACATTTATTATTCTTAGAGCGGTACTACCCAAAACCAGAAACAACAAGATCAGAGGCACAGTTCCTAAACTGAGGCTGTTTATTACAACAAATGACAGAAGAGAACACTAAAAAACCCCACCAAAATAAAACACCACAACCATAGGAATATTGTTAAGATCAGGCAACCAAAAGAATAACGCAAAAGAATACACAACCAAAAGAATACACAAGTTATTTAAACAGTTATAAAGCAATTAGCACTGCCCTGCCATAATTAATTAGCTGATTTCTCAACTATGCCAAGAGGAATATATTTTCCAGCAAGGAATTCCTACGCTTCTGAAAAAAAAATAACAAAAAAATAAAACCAAATCAAATTACATGAAAACTTAATTTAAACTTAATTTAAGCTGCTTTAGTTAAAGACATAAAACATGAATACCTTCTATTCTACTTCGGAAAAACCCTTAACTGAGGAAAATGTTCTTGTGCAAAATATAGGTTGCACAGATAAAGGAAACTACCTGCAAGTGCAACATAATATTATTTTTAAAAATCTTTACACTGTAAAAAGATTTAGTTAGTAAAAAAAAAAAAAAATCAAATCATGTAGTATATTCTCTCAGATTGTTTTAAGTTCTTAGGCTTACAAGATACTTTTGGGGATGAACATATATTTCTTAATCATTTCAATCAGACACAGACGATTAAACACTTTAAAGATGAGCATTCCAGTATAGTATTATCACAAAATACAGATATTTAAATGACCAGTTTGGCGAACAGATCCCTTAAGACAACTAGTGCCTGAAGAAAAACTGAACCTACAGAAAACTCTGACAAGACTCAAGCAAACTGGTAAATAAAAGTTGAAAAGTACATAACATTTCTAGGAATAAATTTTAATTATTATTATTCTGCTCTAAAATGTACTCCAAATATAATAATTCACTACACAGAGGAGACAAATATTGTCATTTTCAAATAACATAGAGTATAATTTAGTAGATATTTATATTTACAGTGATAAAACTGCATTTTTTAACAGCCTTCTGTCTTTTCCAAAAGGAGACAAGTTCAGAATTCCTAATGCCAAGCCTCACAGAAGCACCTGTGCTGAAGGAGGTCTAAAGAGGTGCACTTGGCCTGGCCCAACCCTTCACACCAGGGCAGACAGAGCAAACTCGTTCTGAACTCTTAGTCACATAAAGGCATTTATGCCTGTGCTGCTGATTTTTGAGGGTGAGTCCAGTGTTCTTGAGAGCTGTTTAGGTTTTCCAGGATTACAAACTCCCTTATTGTTTATATTACAAACTTCCTGCTCGCCCTAGGTTATCCTCACTACTATGGTCTGTTCTTATTTGCAGATTCTCATTCTTTTTAACACACACCTTGATTAAAGAGAAATGGAATACATATGACCCTGAGATGAGCTCAGCTGGTCAGAGTATGGTGCTAATAACACCAAGGTTGTGGGTTTGATCCCTGTATGGGCCATTCACTTAAGAGCTGGCAGACTCGATGATCCTAGTGGGTCCCTTCCAACTCAGAATATTCTGTGACACATAATTCTGTGATATAATCGATCTCCCAATTTGGTTTTACCTAGCTCATTATTTTCACTTGGGATTTTTTTTCTCCTTTTTTTGTTTGAAGAGTTTTTTAGTAAAAGAAGAAAAAAAACCAAAACCAACCAACAATGTTATGCTAGAGCTCTAGCTGGTGCCAAAGAGTGAAGAAAAATTACTGTTCTGAACATCTAATCATATCAGCAAAATCTGTAAATGTCTTTAAGATTTAGGTTTACCAACCCAATGAGTTGTCTACCCTGTTATTATTCCTGAGTTTTCTGCTGCAAGGCTTATTTATAATATTTGGTTTATGATTACTATTCTTGATAAGTGAGAATCTTTTCCACTATTAGAGGTCAGAATCAGAAATTATATACCACTATATTTTTCAAGTTGTGTTCCAGATGTGCCTCCCTGAGAATCATATCTGAACTTCCCTTACACATTCATCTTCACAAAAACCTTAAATCTACTTATTCTTTGTTCTACTTTTAAATTAGGTTTGCAAACCTCACAACTAAAACAAAATCTTGCAAAATATGGATGCCACAATGATGGCTGCCAGTCATCAAGTGCCCCAGGCAACTGGAGATAAACACTTCTTCATGTCAAGGAGCAGGCATTACACTTAGTCCATTCCTTTCCATGCAAATATGCTCTACTGTGTAGTATCTAAGTAGTCCACAAACACTCCTGCTGCAAACCCTCTCTTTAAACAACCCCATCCACCTTCAGCTTTTGCTTCTACTATTCTAAATGGGGAAAAATACTATTTTGCTATGACGAATCGAAGTAGGTAGAAGCATTCTGTCTACAGCAGGCTATGCAGCAAACCTGACAGATATTTATAGAATAATGCATTTTAGTGGCTCAGCCAACTCTATCTGTTTTCTTTCACAATCCAATCCTACTCAAAGACAATAATAGACGCTATATTTTTTGGTTAGCCATGCTTTAATACCTTTGATGTGTAAAATGTCCGCTGGAAAGTAGCTGTATTTAGGGAGGCAGCCACAAATTGCAAGCAATATTTTCAAACATGTTTTACTAGAGTAAGTTAGTTTAGTAACCAACAGTTACTAAAATGATTTAAAAGTCAATTCTGTAAGTGCTATAGGCTATAGACATTCACACCACATTTATCAGTGAACTCTGTACAGAGACAGAATTTGATCTTTAGCTACACTGAAATTCTGATCTTGAAGTCAAAAGAACTGCTTTGGCATGTGAATTTTTGCACAACCTTGTCTTAAAATGTGATTTTGTGCTAACATAAAACCAGTTAGAAATCAGATTCAGATGCCTTAGTATCTGCTGTGCAACTGAAACTTGACATGTAGAACCGTATTTCCACAGCTTTATCTTCTGCAGAATTTTAACCCACAGTTTGACAGCAGACAGACGACTGCTGAATCCCTTACGATTACAGGGACTTAACACTTAATGAGGAACCAACAATATACGTGTTCTTGCCCTGTTACAAGGCATGACAAAGTGTGCAAGAGTAAAAGACATTGTCTGAATATATGAGAATCACATATTGGCCTTGCAAACTAGTGCCCAAATTAAGGTCTCTGCGCCAACCAAACTGTTGTCAAGATTTCTGTTTCAATGATGCTGCTCCATACTGTAAGTGACTTGGAAAGCCTTCCCTCTCCTTCACATCTGTGATGCACTAATGAATCAAGATACAGAATTCCTGCAGTTGAAGAATATACAAGACAGCGTTCTGACCATTCTCATAATATCTAGTGTTGCTTGATTTCCCAGAACTTTTTCAGACAAAAATTTTCTCTCTTTAGCTACATGCAAGAGAGCTTATCTAACACTGATCTCCACAAGACGCTTCTATCATGTAGTACTTCTTGTGTACAATCATGTTCCAAGACACCCTGAACATTTCAGTGGGGAAATGCTGAAATTTAAGATGCTTTGGAGATACATTGCAGTGCTGAGTTTCATAAGAGGACACTAATACTTTGATTTCAAGATCACATTTTCGTACTTTAATATTTTGCTCTGAATCAAGGAAGGTTAACGCAGAGGCAAAGGGGAGTATTAATGAAATCTAAAGAACAGTCAAAAACAGAATTAGGAGAGACATATGAGATCCTGAAAGAATCACAGCTGCTATTTATGAAACACAGAAAAAAACAACTTCCAAAGGGTTCCCTTCCTACCTGAATTCAAATAGGATGCTGCCACATTCTTACCTAAGGTTTTGAGAATATTTTTCATTTTGTCAGTGTTCAATTAGGAAATTCCAGCCTTGCAAATTCTGTTTTATTACTCTTTCTCAGCAGTGACAGCACAACTTTCTCAGAGACTACACTGTGAATCAGATCCCTGTAGCAATGTGAATTCTTTCTTAAGCTTTTCCTGTAGCTATTTTTCAACCATTTCAATAGGACTTAGAGCACAGACCCATGGTAGTATCAAGACAGCAATAGCAAAAAGCATTTAGGAGCATGAGGACTTGTGCTAAACAGGCAGAAAATTCATTGTTATTTTGTAGAGTTCATTCTCTGTCAACTCACTGACCAGTTGTGAAAAGGGGTCAGAGGAAGGCCATGGATGGGACTAACATTCTGGTAGGCAAAGATCAGGTTATCCGTAATGTAACATACAAATCACATGCAAGGAGCTGTGGCTTCTGCCCTTGAGCAACCTCAGGCTGCATTCACTAGAGAAAACTCTTTGTTCAGGAAAGTTAAGAAAACATTTGTATCATTGTCAATAGCATAATTAAACACAGAGGAAACTATAGTCCCACATGTTAAAAAAAATCACCTCCTCTGGCTGGTTGGCAAACATTCCTGTTTCACACCTTGGTTTGTTTAGATTTTTCATATTTAATGAAATTGTATGTTCACATGAAAGTCACAGAACGAATGTAAAGCTCATTCACATTTCATGAAACCACATGCATAGAATTAATATTAGTCATTATAAGCTCTCATTTAAAGGGGAATGTCACAAAAGGTCACTGGCCTGAGGGAAAAAAAAGAACATGAACTGACCACCATTGCCTCTGAAAGGTGGTACCCTGACTATCTGTTTTCATTATATAGATTGGGAAAGAAAGTTAGAAGCACATGTGCTCTTTTATGCAGATTAAATAAACCTTATGAAATATCTGAGAGACCGCAGGTCTGGGAAATACATCTTGAAAAAGGTAGTGAGGGGAAAAATGCATAAGCTTGCTCCCAGGCAAGTTAATTCAAGAGGTTTTAATACAAACATCTTTTTCTTGCTCAAGAAAGGGGAAATAACATTCTGGTTTTGGGCCTCTTGGACTATCCTGACTGTACTCATTAGATAAGACTTGGGAATAAACTTTCATAAAATAAATGAACTAAAGACTACCTTCTGTTTCTAATTTTCTACCATGTCTTATGCTTGCCACAGCCTGTCTATTCTTATTTTCCCCTTTACCTTCATGGTTACTGGTGAGTATACAGGAACTACCATTTTTTCTAGTTTAAGACAAATTAAAGATAACTTAAAATATACTCTCCTACTTTACACAGAACTCCTAACTGCATCCTGGATATGTACTGTTATTCATCAACAACCATGGCAGCAAATAAATAAGCCACACAATATTTAATGCATCTAATGTCACATTTTCCCACTGGTGTTGTATTAATCTTCCTGAAGCCAACATTAATATCTTCCTGACAGTTAAGCATCCTGACAGATTATTTTAAGTACATATTATTAGAATCCAACAAAAAAAAAACCCAGAATTTTTCCTTCTGTCCTTATTAACACTTCAGGTATTCATAGAGATTCAGGAAGATTACACCCCAGAGTAAACAGATTGCAAGTGAGCAACCTCTGTGAGAAATTCTGAAAGAAGCACGCCTGCTTTTTTTTCCCCTTAAATTAAACAGGAATTACTTAATGAAAGATAAATTACAAAACATATACAGGTAATCTGGGTATGTAGCAACATTTCTGTTCACAAGTATCACATGTGATTATTCACACAAGTTGCAATTTAACACTATAAGCAAATTGCTACCAGAACGTTTACAAGTGGAAATGAACGCCTGTTGTTACACTGTAACCCCAGTACTTATATCTGTCTCCACAGCATGTTTATTTCACAATAATCGAAGTTATACCAGTTTAAACAACCTGTACCCATATAGTACTGCAATTCCTCAGTGTGAAATCATTGGCAAACTATGTTAATGATTCTACTTCTGTTGCAATCAGTCACTGTTTCAGCTCCCAGTAAATTACGTCCGTATTCAGGAAGTCACAACCATCCTCTGAAATTCCCATGACAGTCTTCACAGGGCACTCCTGCAATAATTTGTATACTTGACCTCTCCTTCTTCTGTTTTTTTTTTGTTTGTTTGTTTGTTTGTTTTAAAGGGTGTGCACCCTTTCAAAATTGCTCAGGAGACCCGTCCACTTGAAAAGAGAGACTAAAACAGTGGAACAGAGGAAAATCCAAAAAGAAAAGCCAAATAATTTCCTTTACATGGCCTTCTGCCTACAAAGACAGAAGCATCTCCATCAAAAGGCTGATGACAGAAAATCATGTCAAGGACAATTGGAAAACCATGAGTTGCTAACGTATGTATGCCTTGGGTGAGATTAATTGTCACAGTTTAGACAATGACAACGTGAAAACCTACATCAGATGCCTAAAAGGAAGAATAAGCAAGTCATTGTGCCCTAAGGTACTCATCTCTACTTTAGGGTAAATGGACTGCACCATTAAGTGCATTAATTTTAAGTTATCTACATGACCAGCTTAGATGTACATGTCTGCAATGTAAATTTTCAGTTACCTGAGCATATTCTCAGCCCATCATCTCACATTGCATTGTGCTATATTTTGAGTATTTTTCCATCAAGAGAAAGATATATTTGGTACATTTAAGAAAATACTTCAACTTTCTAGCTTTGTATTCATGTTTAAAATCTTTTTTACACCAACAGGTGTGTAATGCTTAAAAGCTGTAATGCAACAGACGCTTATCACTAAACAGAAAACCCATCATTAAGAATATAATTATTAGCATTAAGCAACCACTCAAAGGTTATCATATTAATGCATAATCACAGACTGTTTTTCAAAAACCATTGCTATTTCAAGCTAAAATTTCTTTTGACAGACAAAATTTCTGACCACACTTTATTAATTTCAAAGAAAGGTGTGAGAACACTTAGCCTTACAAAGGTTGAAATGGACCAATAAGTGAGGGAACATCCTAAGCTTTACTTCTTGTAAATAGCCCAGAATGTCACTAACAAGTCTGAGACAGAGAGATTATAAGAACTTTTTGTTGAGATGAGAACAGATGAGACCTTACAACTTTTCAAGTAACTACTGCTTTGTAGACATGCTCCAGTGACAAAAGCCGTTTGAGCGAAGCATGGCAAGACACGGATGACACAGCAACTTTCCGCTTCCTCATTACCTGGTAAATATGACCTGGTTATTAAAGCTGCACTACAGCAGGGTACTGAAATCATCAGATTGCCTTCACTTCTTACCTGTGTTGAAACCCCTAGAACTGAAAGAACATTAATAGCACAGGTCAGTCTGCCTAGCCATGCTATCAGAAATACTTTTGGTAGAGAATACAAGAATACTCAGGACGAGATCTACTACACGAAGTAACAACTTAAGTAACAACAACTTAACAACCTAAAGTAAGAACATGAAAAGTAAGAACTTAAAAAAAGAGCTAGAGGTGCTATTAGGAAAAGATGAAGCATTAAGGAATTACGGTGAGACTATTATGTCAGATAATGTTTGGTATGACCCTATGGGTAGTGCTGAAATCTTTACTTACAATTTAGGAAGAACCCCGTATTATCAAAAAATAAGAACTTGCATTTTGAACACTGGATGTGATTGTTAGCATTTTGAAGGACCGGAAGAAATGCTTTTACAACATAAACTCCTGTAGTGGTTTTGATCTCGGCCAAATTTTAAAGACCCACTAAAAGCTCCTACATTTTCCCCTCCCTCTGCAGCTTTACAGAGAAAAGAAAAAAACCGCTGAGGATTCTTGAGTAGAGATAAGGACTGGGTGATTTGCATGGGAGTAGAGGTTAAATTTATTGCTTAACAAACTAAAAGCTAGATTCATTGCTAGCAGAATAAGAACTAAAGAGTAAAGGAATAAAACAGTCTTAAAGCACAAGACCTNGACAGTAGCTCTTTCCATTCTGCTATCTTGTAGGTAACTCTCCATCAGATGCAGGGGGGTCTCTCTGCACTCCGATGGTCTTCTCTGTGGGCTGCAAGGGGACATCTTGCTTCACCATAGTCTTCAACAACGGCTACAGGGGAGTCACAGTTTTGAGTCCTTTCCCTGTTTCCGTGGCAGTCCCTTCCCATGGGAGACAGTCTTTGATGGACCTCTTCTCACGGGTCACTCCCCCACCAGGGTCACAAGTCCTACCCGGGACAACTTGCTTCAGTGTGGGCTTCTCTCTCCGCCAGCCACAGGTCTCCTGCGGGGCTCTGCTCCATCTTGGATCTCCCACAGGGTCACAGTCTCTTCAGGCATCCACTTGCTCCACCATGGGCTCCTCCATGAGATGCAGGGGGTCTCTGTATCCCAGTGGTCTTCCACAGGCAGCAGAGGTTTCAGTTCCTTACCCCTGCTCTCCCTCCTGCTGCACTGACCTAGGTGTCTGCTTGCTCTCTCGGCTTGGAATTTCTTCTGCCACAGGTCTTCTCTTCTGGTGTTCTTAAATATGCTATCACAAAAGCGTATTTATTGGTTCTCCCCTGCCAGAAGCAAGGAAGTTTATCCTGGAGCTGGCTATCATTGGCTCCTTTCACAGGACAGTGAAACTTCTAGCAGCTTCTAAGCGAAATCATCTCTACGGCCCCCCCTTACTACCAAAAACTCAGCCACCTGAACCCATAACAACTCCTTATGCAAACAGTAATAACAAACATAATGGAAGCAAAAGCCGCCTGCTATTCTGCAGAAAATAGCTAGAAGTGTAACACTTGCAGTGAGGTGGAAATTAAAATATAACGGAGAGCTGGTATGTACAAACATGTTTACCCACACTCACCAAGGTTTGTAACTCACACAGGTGTACTCAGAAGCTAGTTATGCAAGTGTTAATGGAATGATGTTACAGTTAAGTCCTATCCAACCAGAAATCCATCCTAGATAAGAAAGACAATTGGAGTTCTAATTCATTTTACTTAATAGTGATGATTTATGACTGAATTTAGGTCAATGTCACATTTCTGAATGTTTGTTCTTTTATAGGGATCAAATAAAACCCACAAGCTATTTTACTAGGACTTAAAGACATGAACTGACAGTTCTCTTACAGTGAATTCTCCAGACAGAAAAACAGGAATAGTTTCACCTCATCCTGCAGAGAATGATACCAATTTTCCTTATGATAAACAGGATTACTAGTGGGAGAGACACCATCTTGAATCCAAATACACAAATGAAGACATTCAGCTTCCTTCAGTCCAAGATGGCTAAATCATTGTTTCTGTTTGTCATTAGAAGAGCATATTCTCACAAACTCTTTGTCTCCAAGACAGTTCTGTGGCTCCCAAAGACAGCAGAGACCATTTTTTGTCAAATCAACTGCAAGACTGTTTCAGAGGAACAAGTGCAAAGGGACATGCAAAGGGAGCCTGTAGAATGACGATCTAAACAGTCTCAAATATTCCAGCAACAAACTGTAGCCCTCAGGATGTATGTCTGCTGCGGTCTGGTGTTCCAAAAGCCCTCCCAAGAGATAGCAAAATATAGCAAAAGTAATCGTAGTATCTAGAGAGGAAAGTCCTGACTCAGGAAACTTTACTTCATTTTACCTCCATCTGCTTTATTTAATTTTATTTATATAAATATTTATTATTACCTCCATCTGTGGGGAAAGGAGCATCATCTCTTTCCTATCCTCTTCACTCGTTGCATGTATAGGTCTGTAAATCTTAACTTTTCTCTCCAAAGAAAGTGAAAAATACGATGCAATGTAAGTTCAGTTTAGGAATCTGAATCTCCAAGAACTGTCACCCTAAACAACTCATGCTTGTGACTATGAATTAATGGACATTTATAAAGTTGTGTGAATCTGTTTTTGATGAAGTGACAGTGACTGACTAACAAGCTTGAACACAACAAAATCTATACAGTGGTCCTGGTAAACACATAGATTTGTGATTAACTAACACTGACAAAACAACTTGGAAATGGGTGTTCTCGGCATGTTTCTTTTTCTATCTGAAAGTCAACTTTCAATATTGGTTACTGAGGAATTTTTCTTTTACTTTGGTGGAAAAAAAATAAAATATAAACCAATAGTATCAGTGAGAAATAAGAATAATATAAAATGACATTTAAACAGCCAAAACCACATGAAACATGAAGTTGTTTTGAATTTTAACTTTATATATCTTTCAGAACACATTCATGACAGAAACGTAGATCTTAAAATGTTAATACGGAAAGACTAAAGGCAAAATTTCACACACATGAAATGTTAATTTCATAAGCCAACATCAATAGCAAGTAACTGCTCAGAAGACACAGAACACAATTTTAAAGGACAGCTAAGTGAGGCAAATGAAAAGCAGCTGCAAGGGCTGTTTCCTGATCACTTTACTCCCCCCAGCACTATGATGCTACAGGCGCTTACCTGACTATGGGGTGAATCACATCTATCCACTACATTACACAGTAAGTGTGTGGCTACATAAAATCTACTGCTAAAACAGCATGTACCTCCTTTTTCATCTGCACTGTCAACTGAAAATACATCTAAGAAGGGTCCAAGTATCCCACAGTACAAACGGCACCTTCAGGATTGCAGCAAGGCATAAAGGAAATGGAGAGCACATGCAGTCAACGGATACTATGCCGAGGCAAAATATCCCTTGCCTTGAACTGCTGCAATACAAATACCCACAATATGAACAGTAAGACAAAGATTTCAAAAAGAATTTATATTGTTTTAACATGCTAAAATGTATTTTAAAAACATGGGGGAAAATGTAATTTTTAAGATTAAGTTTTTAATATGATTAAAATGTTCATGTGTCTATCACATCATAAAATCAAAAAGCCTGTATGAACACCAGGTAAGTATAGTAAGTTACAGCAGTTTCTTAAGTCTCTGACATTGTCATGTTTATGAAATATTTATCTTTGAAACAACAATATTCACAGTGAGCTGGTCACTTAGAAACACGAAGTTAAGCCTGGTACACTGGAAACAAGGTTATGATCATGACTAAAATATTTCATCACGGTGTAGTGGTATGTAACCAAGTAGATGAATTTCCCTATTTCTAGTCAACTACAACCTACTGTAGCTAATAATGATGTCAGTCAAGTAATGTTGTGCATTACTATACACATTTCAAGAATGTATTTATGCTAGTTTTCAATAGTTAACATTTTTACTTAAGGAATTTGTAAACTTAAAATGTTAGATGAACTCTTCATTTCTCAATAATGGATGCAGTAACACAGACCACACAGTCCCTATGGACTCCCACGCAGGTGTACCTGGAGAATATCACCTTATTATTATCTTCCCAAGTGGTTCTCTATTTAATTGCTCCTTTATGATTATGAACAGGTGACAAGATACCATAAATCAAAATGGTTTGATAAGAAAATCATGGCAGGCACTCTAACTGATACCAAACAACACAGCTTACGTAGCCAAAACAACTTTAATTTTTGAGCAGTTACAGTTCTAAACACACTATAAAAAGTAAAATAGTAAAAAAAAGTCTGTTCCTTTTAGTTTGAATTTTTAACCTTCTCTGTGTAGTCTTTTTTACAGTTTATAAACTCAAATGTCTTGGTTACCTAGACAAACTCACCCTCCCCTTTTTTTTCTTTTTTATCTACTCCCATCAGCAATTTGCTCATTCTCCTATGACAGTGGACACTTCCCCTAGCCCCAAACAAACTCAAAATTTCTTGCAGCTCTGAAGCTATACTTTAAATTACCTTTTATTTTATTGTTGAATAAAATAAAAGTCCTTTAGCACTTCTTCAGTGGAACAACATAACTGAACAGTGTTATAGACTGAGATTGTAGAAGGAAAAGCAGACAGTAATGTATTTCCCTCCTAAAACGATTTGGTATTCCATATCCTGAGATATGACATATCCATATCCCGAGAATACACAAATTCTCAAACATAACACTAATAATTAACAGTCTTTGGCCTTATACCCATCGAATTAATGGTAAACATCCTAAGGACTATCACAGTGTACAATATTTAGTCTTTACTTAAAACTGGCTATCCCAAAATAGACAAGGACTATTTTTTCCTAGAAAGCACAAATTCTTGTAACAGCAATGTCTTATACTGTCTCTGCAGACAGCTACAAATACACTGAGTAAAACCACTAAAACCACTAAAAATAAAAAATAACCCTCCAGAGATTTACAACATGTGATGAACTGACTGCAACCCCTGTTCCTGGTTCCCCTGCATTGCTGGTTGGGGGATGAGGTAGAGAATTCAGGAGGAAGAAGGAAAGAGAGTGGGGAAGATGTTTTTAAGATTTGGGTTTATATCTCATTATGCTACTCTGATTTGATTGGTAAGAAATGTAATTCATTTTTCCCGAGTTTGTTTTGCCCATGGCAGTAACCGGTGAGGGATCTCTCCCTGCCCTTATCTCAGTCCATGAGTCTTTTATTATATTTTCTCTCCCCCGTTCAGCTGAGGAGGGGAGTGACAGAGTGGCTTTGATGGGTACCTGGTGTCCAGCCAGGGTCAGCCCATCTCATACCTGTTGTGAAAGCCAGAAATTTATAAAATGGCTGAGTACTTGCAAGGAAACTACCTTCTGTGCAGCAAGATGGAGAGCAGTTCTCCGGCTACGATCAGCTCTGTTAACATCGGCTCCAGCCTTCAGCAGTGCCTCTGCACAGTCCAGCCTGTCAGCCAACACACAGTACATAAGTGGAGTTCTTCCAAACTGGTCCTCTTTATCTTTCAGCTCTGAGTTTCCTAGAAGACAAAATCCAACCAAAAGCTCACTTCAAACAGTTAAGTCTATTAGTATCTGACTAAAAGTAGCACCTTTTTATTAAAAAGGTAGCATATTATAATATGATTAGGAGGTATCTTATTATAATGTGACCAGTGTGAACAAAACAATGGAGTGTATGACAAACTCAGAGTTATTGACATTTACAGACCACTTCAAAATGTATTTGCAGAAGGAAGTACATTCAGAAAACATTAGTGCCATAAATACACCTACTACCAGTAACATTCTGCAGTGGCATAGTTAGAAAAAATTTTTAAATAATTACACAGATCTTGGCTGCAAAGATTAGTTTTAAAAATATCAACAGCACATAAACCAAACAGTCTTTCTGAAACCTGTAAACTAAAAGAAGCTTTGAAGCCTACTCACAGTAATCTTTATTTTAAAAGCATAAATGTCAACATTACATCAATACCATTATTTACTTTAGGGTGCCTCACAATGTGGAAAATACTAAAATACTTAGCAAGCTTTCTTGAAATGATAAGGTTAGTAGGCAGTAATTAAGCTGAATAAGAAGTCTGAGATCCTATTAAAAATCAAAACACTCTTCTTATTCACAGTCAAAAAAATTCCAAAAGAGCCACCTTCATTATAAAGTTTCATATTTCTCCCAAGTCACCACATAGAGACCAGCACCTTTAACTTCACGCGTATCAACAACCTCATGCATCCTGACCTTCCAGATCTGCAATGTAGCAATGTTGTCTACTATTACTCAAGTAACATTGAATTTTACAGGTTAGTTTTGCTTTTTAATTATTCCTTTGTCTGCGTGACAGTTGATGCTTCAAAAGCACTCCAGAAGAGGCACTCTTCTTTACAGACACAGTCTTTGCTCTCCCCCAGCATTTTATACTTATCTACGCATCCAGTAATTGTATTCTTAATTATCATTTCTATTGATTCACCCAGCAGAAGAATCAGGCAGATTAAATATGAATCAAGGGGACTATCAAGAATTAAAATTCATTCCCTACCAATCAAGCCTCTAATAAAAAACACTGTTAAGTAGGATACTGCCAGTTAGAACGATCATTTACTCACTCACTCCATTTCTTAGTTCCTTAAAACTAGAGTGAGTACTATGTCGATTGCATGATTCATTCTATAACACCTTCTCTTGCCTTGAAATTGTGATTTGCATTGAGAAAATTCTTTTTGCTCTGCAAAAAGAAGTTTAAGAACATTTCTGAACTCCTCTGTGATGTAGATATGGAAATAACTTTTTTGTTCTTTGCCTATTGCCCTGTCTTCTGTGACTGTCACTTCACCCTGAAAATCCACTAGTTTCACTAATTTTATAACTAATTTTCATGCCTCTAGCAAATTACTTTAAAAATAAAGAAGAACAAAGACTTTTACTGACCTGAATCTACCTTCCTCAGATATAGACTGTTTTCTGAACATCTTCTTGCTTTTTAATATCCATCTTCACACTGCTGTTTAGCCTGCTCACTTCCCTTTGTCCCCCCTAAACTTTTTCTTTTGTTAAATACTTTTGCATTCAGTTCACACCACAACCATGAAGTTTACTCCTCACACTCATTTTTAGATTCTTCATAGGAAGGACGTTTATTTTTGTTAATTCCATGCTCGTTAGGAAATAATTCAAAATACAACATTGAGTTAAACAGGGGAATCCAAAATTCTTTATTTTCCCTAATCTGTAAAACATTTGCTAGACTTTCATTTCACAGTATTAAAATTTCATTGCAAATGGGATGCAGTTTCAAGATAATTCTTTCCTCTACTATTAGAAAAAAGTATTTGAAAAAGTTATATGTACCTTTTGTGAAACTGTCTTACACCTCAGTATTTCAGCTAACAGTAAGCGCTTTTTCCATTCAACAGGGCACAGTACAGAAACATCAAAACTGGTTATGACCAAACCTGCAGCCCTGTGCAGCAACATACAGACACTAAGGTCCAAACCGTAATTTCACGTGTCACCGCTCCCAGCCAACAAGCCAGTTTCTCCAATTAGCTAAGTAAAGTCAGGTCCTCTTCCAGTAATAGTTTGATGTGGTAATTTAGACATCACTAAACCACATTTCACTGCTCAGGGTTAACATGGCCTCAACAGTGTCTTGAATTTGTTGAACCTGGTGGGACTTGCACACTCAAATATATTTTTAAGAGAAATACACTAACATTCCTTTCTCCCAATAAGACCTATGCACCGGGTTTATGCTTGGATAACATTGGTTCTCAAATCCTCAGTGTGCAAAAACAGTACCTCTCCCTCAAATTCCAGTTCCCCCTCTATTACATAATGTCAGAGAACATATATAAAAATGTAGAGACTAAAAGAAAGAACTGGGTAAGGTCAAGACAAGCAAAAATGGCCTAAAGCTCAATTGCAACCCAACTAAGTAGAGCAACAAACATCTATTTTCATTTACAGATCCCAAAAAGTGATGTAGCTCGTGACAAGGAGTTTCCATGACTGTACACAATCTGAATGAAAAGTAAGCAAGACCTTCAAACTTGCCGCCAGTAATTTGCCTGAAGCTCCTGAACTGGTTTTTAAGGTAAAGAAACTATTTTCAGCTAGCAGTAGGTTTTTTCTTGTTTTATTATTCCTTTTGCTTACAAGACTCTGTAAAGCCCTCAGGACCATGAAAGTCCTATGGGCATTTCCCTAAAAAGGTGTCTCTGTGCTCAGGCTAAGAGACAGGACAAGGGCTAGGAGCCACTATATCACTATCAGGTGCTAAGGGGGACTAAGTTTATGAAATTCACTAACCACGACACCTTGTGGACTTCACAGCTGCAGTAAATTATTATTTTCTGCAATCAAAAAAGCCCAGGCAGCCTTCAAAACTTTAGGTACATAAAATGTACCTAATTAGTGTACGTAAAATGTGCTTCAGCAAAAATAAATTCTCTTCATGTACCTGCCTAAGAAAGGAATTTCGTTTGATCCCTCCCCTTTCAGAATCAATGTCCGCACCCCATCAGAACATGCATTCCATAATCTTGCTCCCAACTGAGATCATGAACACCACGGAATCAAGCGGCCCAATTTCAAAATTTAACTCTCATATTCGTACGTCATCTATGCGAGCATTCATTTCAGAGAAAGGGCAGCAGGACGACGTGAATTCTGCCTAATTTTTACAAGACAGACCACCTCTTGTCACGTGCAAGAATCTTGCTTTCTGCAATATCTGATCTGAGTTTTATTCAACCTCCCACATCACAGAACAGGGAAGAGAGAAAACAGAGAGAAGAATCAAACAATAGCACGCAACTGCGTATTTGTAACCCATAATTTAGTTAACATTTACAATGAAACACCACATCAGAGATTTAGAAGTATTTGTATGCAAGCAATGCGTGATAAGGGTTTTAGAATGAGGAGCTGGACTGAACAGACACTTCAGTATAATGACTATTATAAACATAATTGTGTTCTTATAAACAATAAAAACAATTAGAGGCATCTTCCCAAAACTCTCTATAAAAGTGTTAAATGCAAAATGATCCTCCAAACAGAAAATTAACTTTTGCTCTCTTTTTGCCTAGGATTAAAATCACACAGATGGGTTTGAATACTGAAGAACTGTTAATTAAAGACATGTCTGGTGTTATATAAAACAGAAGAAAGATAACACTGTGAGCATTCCCCAAAGTCTAAGAACATACAATTCCAAAACAATGCGATACAGCATGAGATAACTCACGCAATGCAAACAATTAGCACCCTTTTGTTAAAATATTGGTTATACAATTAACACTTGGCGGGTACTGTACTTTACAGCATTTAACCCATAGGCTGTTTAGAAAGTCGTGCAATTTAGCACCAGCAGTGGCTAACATACAGAGACAGTTCCTTCCAGAGCCCTCTTTCTCTAACTAAATTTTCTACTCACCTTTGATTCTGCCTGTGCCTCTTTCTGGCACAGGATGTCAAAAGGAACACGGTATCTGGAACACCCTGTACTATTTCAAGCACCTGTTCCTTTAATATTCATCCATACTCATAATCATATGCCAATACAACATACATGTTTGTAAACAGTCACAGAGTATCAAGCTACAGATGGGAGAAGGAAAAATCGTGAAACAGGTTAGAGGGGCTGCTCTAAGAGATTGCTTAGCCAGCCTCTATGCCTCTCCTATGTTAATAACCGAATAGGGAAAGCACAAAGAGGAAAGTAACTGTGAATCTAGGGGTTAAAAAGCCCTCCCTAAAAGAAAAAGAAAGTCAGACTTTAAGTTGCTGCATATATCACCACCTACACAACCAAGATGCAAAGCTTGGCTCTGTCAGGAAAATGTTGGTAAGGAATCCAGCATATACAGCACACCAAACACTGAAGTACTGTCCTGAATTAGTTGCTGCTGCTAAGTGCAGTCAAGAAATTCAGTGAATAGCACCAATTGCTCCATTTGCTTCTGGCATCAAGTTATACTTCCAACAGTGATTGGTAAACAGCTAAAAATATTACTCTGATGCATTCTTTTTCTGCTAGGCAATACTTTTTACTTTTTTTTTGGTCCTGTTCTGGCCAAAGTAAGGTCTGTGTCATATCCTGTCAAAACACAGCAAAGCAGAAAAGCCAAATTTTGCTATTTTAGCAAAGGCTGTAAGGATTCTGCAGTTTTCTCTCCCATGTGAAAATAAAACAGAGCACTTTTGTTGCTGCATGATCATCATTAAAAGAACAGTGATTTCCTTATCTGGTTCTAATGGCTGTTTTGTTGTGTATTTGACAAAATGTAGAAGCAATGCAATAAAAGTACTTGCTTTTCCTTTGTGTTTTCAAAAATACATCTTTTGGCTGTGAGATTAATAAAAAAACACCAAAGCTAGCAAAAACTCTTCATTGCTTCTGATTGTTAGCCAAAATTTGAAAGCTCAGATTTTTTTCCACCTCCACATGCAGGCAGAAGGTTTTATTAAAAAAAACAGGTATTTAAAGCTACTTTGTAGTTGCATCCCACAGACTTCTAGAAGCATTTCCACATCAACTGCTCATCTGCTGCTTATAAAATGTTCTATAAAAGAACAAAGAGATAGCATTAAATGCAAACAGTGTATGTTTGAGCCATTATATGACAAAATAAAGTCGAAGGCCCAACTCCACCAGTGGAGCTTCTACACAGTCAGTTCCCTCAAATTTGTTCATGTTTGAGTCAAATCACTTCTAATTATCTTTTGAGAAAATTAGATAGACTTTGTAAAGGAGAACCACTTACTGCTTTCTATACTGCTTAGACAAATACAGCTTATTGTCATGTCTTCCACACAGGTGAGCAGAAGATACATAAAGAAACTTGACTCCTGGTTTAATGCAATTACCATTAAATCCTTCACACCCATTAAAACTGACAGCTAATTGCATAAACACAGACTAAGTTTCTTATTATTTCACAGTCCTTTGCCCTTACTAAGCTCAAGGAATAGCATTTTCCAAAAAAGGCTAAACAAATATAGTTTCTACAGTATCAGCTGGAATTGCATTTAATCAGAAACTCTGAAAAATCAAAGCCTTCATCTATCACAAGGCAGCCTTCCAAATATATGCAACTGGGTTTGGAACACCAAATATATATTGCTTTTGAAAATTACTAACCTGGAATGCCATACCATTCCTAGACAGGAAAGGCAAAATCCTGGGCTTTTTAATGGAGGCAATTTTTGTTTACTTCAGATTCAGTAGGACTAGACTCTCTTTTTACCTTTACCTTGTCTTGAGAAATACTGTCAGTCTATCAGAATCAAAGTAATGAATACAGCTGGCTCATTTTGTCCAGAAATGTCCAACTGTGCATTGACAAGACTTCATTAACTATAATAAATTATCTATAAATACAAGCTTATCAAATTTCCAAGAAAGGCAATACAAAAAATAAGGATTTGCAGCCAAAATATTTTGGCACAAAGCACTTCTCCAGAATTTCAAATTCCCTGAAAGAGCAGTCCTGAATAGCTCTTCTATTTTACTTCACACAGAAGTACCAGTCAAAGGCAAGAGGTAATAAAAATAAGAAAAATCAGTCACACTTTCAGGACTACATTTATTCCAGAAATACATATAATCATGAAATTAAAACATATCTTAAAGATCAGAGCCGTAAGTCAAACCCCAAAAGCTTCAGTTCTAAAGTAATCCAAATGCATCTACAATGAAAACAATTACCTGCTATTAGTTTTTGAAGGGTACTCTTATCTCCATTAACAGCAGCAGCATGCACTTCAGATGCTAAGGAGGAACCACTGAAGAGGCAGTTTGCTGAAATATTCATACTCTTTCAAGGTATTACCATAGGTCAGATCTGCACGACCAACATTTTTTGGTCAGTAATTCAGTTCTAGAAAAAAACAAAATCCACAACAATAAAACAGAATTAATTTTACAAGAAGTCATCAAAATGACTCAAACAACGCTAAAGAGAATAAACTGTTCAGTTAAAAACAGAAAAAAAAAACAAACATGTTTCTTATCTGTGTATTAAATTTGCCTCCAGCCAAAATTCACCAGAAAAAAAGCGCCTACGTTAAGAAGACACATCTTCACCATCTTTGTTGCCCTCCTTTGGACGCTAATAACTTCATGTCTTCGTTATATTGAAGTACCCAAAACTGCACACAATATTCAAGGTGAGGCTGCACCAGTGTAGACCAGAGTGGGACAGTCCCCTCCCTTGACCGGCTGGCAAAGATTTGCCTGATGCCCCCCAGGTCAGGGTTGGCCCTCCTGGCTGCCAGGGCACTGCTGACTCAGATTCAACTTGCTGTCAACCAGGACCCCCAGGTCTCTTTCCATGGCACTGCTTTGCATCATCTCAGTCCCCAGTCTGTACGTACATCCAAGGTTGCCTCATCCCACGCACAGAGTCCTGCGCTGGCCCTTGTTGAACTTCATACGGTTGGTGACTGCCCAGTCCTCTAGTTTGTCAAGGTCTCTCTGCTGGGCCTCCCTGTCTTTGACAGAGTCAACAGCTCCTCCCAATTTAGTATCGTCAGCAAACCTTGCTTAGTATTCCTTTGAGTCTTGTGTCCAAGTCATTAATGAAGATGTTGAAGAGCACTGGGCTGAGGATGGAGCCCTGTGGAGCCCCACTAGTGACAGGTCACCAGCCTGATATTACCCCACTCATTATAACCCTTTGTGCCTGACCCGCAACCCAATGGCTCACCCACATCATGATGTGTTTATCCAGCTGTGTGCTGGACATTTTGTCCAGAAGGATCCTGTGAGAGACAGTACTGAAAGCTTTACAGAAATCCACACAGATTACATGAGCTGGCTTCCCTTGGTCAGCCAGGTGGGTTACCTTGTCATAAAAGGAAATTGAGTTTGACAAGTAGGACTTTCCTCTTGCCAATATGTGCTGGCTGCCACCGAAAACTGCATTGTCCTTCAGGTGTTTTTCAATAACTGCCAGAATAATCTGCTTCATAATTTTACCAGTCACTGAAGTGAGACTGATAGGCCTGTAGTTTCCAGGGTCATCTCTCTTGCACTTCTTGAAAACGGGACGTTAGTCAGCACACAGTCAACTAGGACGTCTCCAGATTCCCAAGACTGTTCAAAAATCACTGAGAGAGGCCTGATGATGACATCAGCCAGCTCTTCGAGGATTCTCAAACGAATCCCATCAGACCCCATAAACTTATAGGGATCCACCTGGATCAGATCCCACACAGATCCAGCAGCAGATCCCACACAAGTTCACAGTCAACTGGGAGCATATAATTCTCATCACCATGTTCCTCCAGCTCAGGGCACTGGGATCTCTTTAGCCTGTCATCAGTGGTGAACACTGAAGTAAAGGAAGCATTAAACATCTCCATCTTGTCTATGTCCCTGTTTGTAAGGTGATCATCCTTATCCTGTGGCTGATCTTATTTCTATGCTATCCATGTATTTAAAAAAACCTCTTTTATTGTCCCCCACGTTTCTGGCCACCTTCAACTCCAATTGAGCTTTGGGCACACAAATTTTCTCCCTACAGTGGCAAGGAGCATCTCTGAATTTCTCCCATGTCACCTGACATTGCTTCCACTGGGTATACACCTTCTTTTTTTGCCTTAGCTCTAAAAGAAGATCCCTGCTCAGCCAAGCCAGCTTGATAGTCTGGTTGACATTCTGGAATTGCCTGCTCCTGTGCCCTTAGGAGGTGGTGTTTAAAAGGTGACCAGCACTGATGGACTCCCATACCTTCAAAACCATTTTCCCAGGGGACCTTACTAACTAGTTACTCCATTTTCTTTACATTTTACCTCTCCAGAAACAAATAAACTAAAATATGAAACATTCAGAGGCAGCAGTGTAAAATTCAGCAAATACTGAAGAAGAACTTAGTAAAGCATCAGAAGCATCCTATTTATATCAACACTAATTTTTACATAAAACTGACTGCATACAGAAGAGAATTGATAATGAAAGATGTTCATAATTTCCAGATGAAAGTAGCTGCTGTATCTGCGTAAAGGGTCAGTAATCATACAGGTGAGAGAAGCAATTATCTCTACAGCAAGTCCCAGTACAGCATCGTAACTTCACTGAAAGAGCTAATTCTGCATCAGAGAAGTTTCAAAATATTAAGAGGAACTATAAAAGGAAAATATGTAATATTCCTAAGATATTTCTCTCATGTATATGACAAACAGATAATTTGCTATGTCGAAGACTTGTTTGATAAAGATCCTCATTAACAAAAAAATGAGGCATTTATTCAATAAAGAGATAAGTACAAGATCTGCTTATAAAAAGTTACATAATTTACAATATCTGAAATATATATCATATCACCAGAATGAGGTAAATAATTCACTTTACTTCAAGCTAACACGTAGAAAAATATTAGCCTTGTCAAATCACCTGAAATGAAAGGATATTCATATGGACAGCAAGACCTCTTCAGATAAGGAAAATTTCATAACGAACTCCTGGAAGTCTGCTTTGCATTACATAGATAACCAGAATTACATAATTTTTCTATTCAGCAAAAGACAAGGTTGTTAAAATTTAAACATTATCATTCTATCAAATTTTACTGATAGTTTCCGAGTGAAGAACGAGCTGTGAAAAAATATCAAAGATCTTTCAAATGTGAGTTAATTCAGAAGATAAAACATGCATTCCACAGATCAAAAAGCACAAGTTCTTAAGGTAGTCATAGCAGAACTGATAAAAGCCGAGTATCAATTTCAGACTATAAAAAACCTACATGATTTGTGTGTGTATTTTCAGCTTATGAAACTGACAGGCCACAAGACTTTTGCAGGATGACGCATAAAGTCGGAGCCTGTCAGGCTCTCTTTGAAACAGAGCCAGGTTTGACTTGGAAAAAGCTGATGTTCAGGACTTTCTTTTAAATGGCGTTACGCCCTGTTTCCCTCCTTACACTCGTGTACATACTGGAAATGTGACAAATGCAAAGCGCAGCTTTCCATGATCTTTTCGAGACAGCTCTGTGAGGTCTCAAAGCATGTATGTATTCTGTAAGGTCCGCAGTTTTACTGGAAGAGGGCAAAGCCCCGAATTTCGGGCGTTCTTCAAATTTGAGAATTTACAACTGAGGAAGTGCCAGCACAAATCTGTTGAAGTGTCAAAGGATAAACATCAACAATGACGCTCCACTTAAGCTGAAGTTTCCCAACCCTCCCACCAGCCGCTCTGTCCCCTCACACACAGACTTCAAACGGAAGAAAGTTACTTCCCAAACTCCGAGAGCACGAGGAACCCAACGCGCACAGCGCCCAAATACCCCTCCTCGTATTCCCTACAGCTAAATCCGTGTCCCCAGTCCCAGCGGCTGAAGGAATTAGGCGGGATCCCAAGTAAACCCTGGGGGCTCGCAGGGACGGGGCAGCGGGGACCCATAAGGAGCCCCAGCGCCCGATCCAGAGCGGAAAAGGGTGCGGTGCCAGAGGACACCCTCCCCCACACACACATACACACCCCCAAGGCGGGAAGAATTAACCCTGCCTTACTTACTTCCCTCCCTCCCTCCTTCCCTGCCCCGTCCCGCGCTTCAGCAGCGCCCCGTAACTCACCTCCACCCCGCCCGCCTTCTCATCGCGCCACCGCCCCCAGGCACCGCCCCTCGGGCAGCCCCGGTGCGTTCTGGGACCTGCGCCTCCTCCTGCTCTCCCTTCCCTCTCCACCTCCCATTCCTTCCCTCTCCTCCCCCTTGCCCTCCCCTTCCCGGAACTACGAATCCCGGCGTGCCCCGGGAGCGCGCGGCGGAGAGCGGGGCCCCGCGGTGGAACTTGCCCGGGTGTTTCCTGGCGACGGGGGGAAGTGGAGGAGCCGCCGCGGAGAGTGGGAG
>VXAY01001956.1:166688-242746 GCA_013399855.1 Oxyruncus cristatus | reverse complement strand
ACTGGGCCCAACACTGATCCCTGGGGGACACCACTAGTGACTGGACACCACTAGTGACCTGGGTGCAGCCCCGTTCACCACCACTCTCTGGGCCCGGCCCTCCAGCCAGTTCTTAACCCAGCACAGAGTGCCCCTGTCCAAGCCGTGGGCTGCCAGCTTCTTCAGGAGAATGCTGTGGGAGACGGTGTCAAAGGCTTTGCTGAAGTCCAGACAGACACATCCACAGCCTTCCCCTCATCCACCAGGCGCGTCACCTGATCGTAGAAGGAGATCAGGTTGGTCAGACAGGATCTGCCCTTCCTAAACCCGTGCTGGCTGGGTCTGATCCCTTGTCCGTCCTGTAGGTGCTGTGTGATTGCACTTAGGATGATCTGTTCCATAAGGTTCTGTAAGGTACTTTTTTTTTATTAAAAATAAGTGTCATAGTAGATTATAGATGGAATTTAGTGTGAGCCCTAGTCATTGATGGCTTATATGTGAAAGTTTCACTACCAGCAGTGATGAAGTGAAACACTGGAAGTCCAATGGCTTGCTTCCTGGAAGACATAAATTACCACATTTTATGTGTTGGAGTCTGCCAGCTGCTTCATTTTGGGACCAAAATGAAGGATATGCTAACCAACAGGGAGATTTCAGTTACATGTTTTGCTACATCCAGTTTCAAAGAAAGATACTTCTCTGTGGCTTAGATTTCTTTAATGACTGAAACTCTGCGTTTTAAATGGTGTTCATGAAAAGGAACCTGAGCAGAAGTTAGGGCTCTAGAAATAGAGTTTAGTAAATGACCTGTTTCCTTGGCATGTTTTTTTGCTTTCAGCATGTCTTCTGTCTTGTCTGGCATCAGTGATTCTTGCATGTTTCTTGTGTGTTTCATTGAGGTGCATCCAAAAAAAAGTCTGTAAGGGTGTCGGGTTTTTTGGGGTTTATTTTCATAGAGTTGTGAAAGGGAGAGAAGAGCAGTTTAATCTTTGTTGTAAAATAACTGGCAATAAAGCTTATATTTTGTCTCCAAGTGGATTCATATGGCAATTGGACATAAACATGGAGAGAACTTGTCTATTAGGAACTCTGCAAGGAAGTATTTTGAAAGACAAGGAATAGGTGCCTGTTCCAATGGTCTCAAAAAAGAAAACAACAGCTGTGATAGTGCTTTGCTATTTCCCATAGCTGTCGTGATTATGAAGTGATGATATAATTAACTTTCTCAGAAGGTTCACAAAGGGAAAGCTTTTCAGTGATGTACTCAAATTTGTAATACCGAGAAGAGTTTTTGTTCCTTTAGTCAGTCTATCACTTCTGGCTCTTACAGTTTATTGAAATCCCTTTTCTCTCTTTTCTTAACTCTTGCTGAAAGCACTTAGCTCCTATATTCTTTGCCAGTCATAAAAATTATGAATTTTCATAAACGCGTATATGAAAAAACTTTTTTCCTTTTTTTTTTTTTTTCCTTCCTTCTCCCTGTTGAGTCAATTCACTCGGGACTTTGGACAGAATGATTGAAAAACAAATTGGTTGCTTCACAAATGTAATTAAGAGAGTATGTGGTGCAGGGGGTGAACAGTTAGGGGTTCTTTCCTACTAATGATTCGTTAATTAGTGAAGGGAGCTCAGCGAGTGTGCGGGCCTCTCAGGAATTACCTTTAAATGACATTTAAAACTGCTTTGGTTAAAAAGGTAAAATTGCAGGGGGGAGAGGTCTTTTTAGTATTTTTTTCTGTAAGCCTAGGCTAGCAGAATTTGCTAAACCAGGGCAAATGTGTACGTATAGTTAGTATTATATAGCTATTAAACACTATTTTAAAATAAGCCAATACATAGCTGTGATACTTTGCCGAGTATTTTGGTAACAGTTCTGGTTGCAGCAGTCCTTCTTGTCTACTTTGTGAAGCTGGTTAATTGCAGAGCCAGGGTGTCTGATACTTGCTCCCAGTTCAAGCACTGCACCATGTTAATGTGTTCATACTATTTTTAGGACCAGTCTGGAATACTTACGTGAATATTTTTGTGGGAGTCAGCTTGAAGCTGGCAGGTTTAATATTCCTTTGGGAGGTAAACCAGCAATGGGGTATCTCCGTATGACTTTCTTTTGTGCATTTCAAAATATCTGTGGTGTGCGTCCTGTCCTCTGCATTATTTACTCTTCTGCTGTCCAGAGCTGTCTGGGATAAATTGACTGCATCTGTGCAGGCCCTTCACAGCTCTTTAGGGTAGAAAGAAAAGAGCTCTTATGCCGTCTGAAATTAGCCATCCATTGTTTAAGGTAGGTGTGGCTGTCGTCTCAAAGATGATTTTTTTCTCTTCAGGTTCAGGTAGCATTGCTTTAATCATTGTTTTTTCGTAGGAGATATCCAGTGAATTAATTGTAAAAGGTATCTTTTTTTTCCTCCTCATTTAAACTGGGATATTTCTCCAATGCTAACTTGTCAATTAGGATGGAGCTGTGGACTAGTATTTCTATTACCGCTTATTTGGAAAGATCATATCCCTTATCGTGCGTTATTTTAAGGTAGCAAATCATAAATGCCAACATAAAAATTGAGGTAAAACATTTGTTAGAGACAAGCTAATGGCTTGCCAGAGAGCTTTAATATACTGTGACTGGTACTTTGCATGTGTAGAATGGAAGTTTGTGGAATGTGCATCATAATTATGCCTGGAGTGAAGAGAAAGAAATAATCAAAGTAACATAAGTTTAGATGATATTTTGGATTTATTTATTCTCAAGTTCAGAGTTCTGATATTAAGGGAATGATAAGCTGAGGCTACAAAATCCAAGCGTATTTTAGAAAGTTTGTGATTTTGAAATTCTGAGGAGTTTTTCCACATTTTGATTCCTCAGAAAAAGAAGGAAGAGCAACAGCAACATAGGACTGAATTTTGATGGTTTTACTGTGCGGGCAAACACGTCATACACCACAAACTGCTGCATCACAAAGTACTGTAGCTCTCTTTTGATAGTTGCACAAACAAAACCTTAAGCTCCTGCTGAAATATTAGGAGGTAATCTGAGGAAAAGTGGCACTTCAATCATGGTGAAGGAAAACTGGAATCTGTAGCACAAGAAGGGTCTTAGTGATATTGGAAGTATTATTTCTAAAAGCTCTAGATCTGAGGTCAATGAACAAGGGTGATTGTGTCTGTATTCATGTGTGGGTTAGTTCTGGAGGAGATTGCAGGGTGTAACTTGACCGTGCCGTGCTAAAACTCGAAGAGGGCAGGAGTTTAGCTTGAACTGCTAGTTGTCCTAGAGTCATTCCTGCATTTACTGCTCTGCCTTAGGGTTGTTGCTCCATTGTTTAGTTCTAATTGTCATCGTCTTTAGTGTCAAATAAGGGTGACCCGAATCAAGGTAACTGTGATTCTGTACTTTCAAAAGGATTTTGTTGTTTGGAAGTACAAATAGGCAGCAGCACTAATGTGAATGGTACAATTAAAACAGTGTTATCAAAGACTGGTTTGTCCACTTCTCTTCCCTTATGTTGTCTTTGGAGTGCAAGTTAAACCATTATGTTTTGCATTCTTTTGGTTGGGCTGGGTGAGAAGAATGACCCCAAATCTATTTTTTATTTAAGTATTTTGTTTGTCTACTTCTTGCTTTTACTGCCCTTTTTATTTTTTTTCCTCCTTAAGCCGGTACCTCAGCTGCATGGTTAAAGCAGTGTGGGTCCAGCATCCAGAGCTGCAGGACTGGTATTTCAACTATAAATGCTAATAATATAGATTATAGAAATACAGATTTCTCCAACACTGCATTTTTATTATGCCACCTGACTGCTATTTTGTCTAAATTGATTCTTAGGTGTTTTTATCGTGGAGGGCTAGTTGATGTGTGTTTATGGTAGCTCTTATTTTGGCATTTTTGCAGTTGGTTTTGGTAATTTATATCTACTTTTAAAACAAGTTCCAGCCTGAAAAGTAAAGCTGAACATGGTTGTCTTTGCTTAAAGTTCCCGCCTTTCTTGATACTGCAAAGATCTGGAGAACTTGATGCTTTGGAACAGAGGAGTAAAAATGTATTCAGCATTGCAGCTAGACTGTATAATTAATAAACAGCTAAGCAGCTAGAAATGAGTAGGTGTTGATCATTTCACTTGAAATGAGTTGGTTTTGCCTTGTCGAAGGATAAACTCGGTATGTATTAAAATGTACCAAAGTAGAAATCGTGTTATTTTTGAGGCAGTAGAATGTGTGTGGGCAGCAAGTGTAGAAAATCCAGTTATCCACTAATATGTTCAATCCTTCAGATTATTCCAAGGTGGGAAATATTCACATGACAAAGAAAATATGGATTGTTGTGGAAACACTACATCTGCTTTTGGTTTCTTCCTCTAAGATTATGCTTTAAAGGAGAGATTCTGAATTCCATGGCCACTCCTTCCACAGAATGCCATAGAAGCTTTTGTTTCATTTTAATATGCATTTTCATCACCAGTCCAAGAATGAAGAAAACATACATCTGTTGATGTTATTAAAAAAAAAAATAAATCTAATTCCTTGTTCTGCAATGGCCCTGTGTGTAAAGACTACAATAAAGGGCACAGAAGAGACTGTAGAAGATCATAATGAATAGGAGAGTGGGTAGTATGTTGCTTTCTGTAATGATACCTGTGGCTCTCAAAACACAGTTCCTGATAAGCCTTCTATTTAGACTCAACTGTTTATATGGAAGGACTCAAAATTTCTTCTCTACTGTTACACATCAAAATATTTCCAAAATATTTCAAGTGCAAAAATGGCTTTGACTTACCTTAAAATGCAGAGAGGATATTGAGAAGTGATTTGCATACAAGGTTACATATGTGATCTGTGACGAGAGGAACGGAGTTACAAGTACACAGTCTCCGAGGTCTACAACAAATATTTTTGGTAATGGGTTTTACATGTAGTAGCAATGGCCAAAATAGAGAACAGGGCCTTTTTCCTTGGCTTGCTGAAAAGGGGCAGCAACCTATTCTGCTCTGCTGGCCTTGCCAGAGTCTTGACAAGACCAAGCTGCCCTTTATTTCATGTTGCTGGATCATGCTTTAACTAGCTGAGAACCCTGAGGGTGCTGGCTTTCATATACAGTAACAGCTGCTTAATTTGTGCTAATCATTTTGGAGTTTGCTTATGTATTTTTTATGCTTTATTCCTTCTTGAAAGTGTATCTTTGTTGCCAAATAATCAGAACAGTTGGTATATATGGGAAAGAAAGAGTTGTCAGAACATGAGGTTGTGTTTTTTCCTAAAAAGCTGTGTGAATCAGACCTTTTTTTTTCAGGGGAGTTCTAGCTGCTTGTGTAAAAGATGAAGCTTGATACGTAAAATATCTGAAGATTCAGAGTTTAGTTCCCTGTGGAGCAGAATTCATGGCTTTGAAGCTGTGAAACAGGCTTTAAGGTAGATTCCTATTTCTGAGGATGTGGAGCACTCTGAACATCATTCATGAAGTTGTTCAGACATCTGTTTACATCTTTTGTAGGTGTATGGACTGTGTTGCCTCAAAGTGGATGTTTAAGACAAGGGAACCAGTGTGTTATGACCCTGACTGGAGATTACCCTTTTCCCTCCAGGCCAAGAGAAATAACTGAAAATTACGAATAGTTCAACTGAAAATAAATTGCAGGTCTTATCTCTGTAACATTTTTTTAGACACACCTCATGTCATTTTTTTGAGCCCTGACTTAAACATTTCTATAAAAGACAGTGATCCATAGGTTTGCACCTAGAGACTTAAGCTTTAGAATTGTGTTTGGGTGCATGATTCTTCTACTAATAGCTTTATGGAAAAATGCAGTGCATTGGACTGTGTTTTGCGATACTGAGTTTAATTTTCATCTCTGCAATGGTCTTTTTGAATTAATATCTTGTGTCTTCTAATAATAATAGTTCACAAACTGTTGAGAGGTTAATTTACCCATTTTTCTGGGACTATTCAATGCTTCAGGCCGTTGAGAGATCACTGTGACCATGAATCATTCCCAGTTGTACATGAGAGTCCTGCAACTCCTTTGCTTGTATGTCCAGTTGTAGGAACCATTGGCTGTGAGTTTTTTCCTGATTTGGAGTGTCGAATCAATATAATTTGGATTTTCAAAGTACTGTTATAAATTGTGGGGGTTTCAAAATTTTTTTTCCAATATTTTCATTGGGAAAGAAGTTCTTTATTATTAATAAGACATGTAGTTACACCAAATATTCCTTCCAGACACTTAAAATGGGACTAGAAAACAAGATATATGGAGGAAAAAATCACATTAACTCTTTTTAATATGGTGGTCTCTACCTAGTTCTGTGCAGTTATAGCACTGTTTGGCTAAGTATAAAAGTGAATTGTCTATCAAGGCTAAAGAACTGAGTTTACTTTTCTAATATATATATTATCTGTATTTTAGTTTAGTTAGATTTTTTTTTTCCTCTGGTCTCATGGAAGTTAGTAACTGCACTCTTTAAATCTATTTTAAGTAGCTTCCTTTGAGCATTTTACATTTCTCTGATTAAATTTAAGATATGACTCTTGAGTGAAGAATAATAGGAAAATGATTTTTTGTTACCCATTTAAACATTGCTCTGAAAACTTAATTGTAGCTCAGAAGTGATTGTTAGTTAGTGTTTTGAACTGCTATAGCTTTGTCTCGTAGTCCCATGATGAAAGCAGCTTACATTACTAATGAGAACCCTGCATAATCAATGGGAATGGCAGCAGTCAAAGTTGTGAAAATGTTTGGGCACAGCCTGGAATCAAGAGGTGACAATTAGGAGTTGAACTGCTCTCACTGAGGGGGTGAATAATGTTCTTTTCTTTATTTTTGCCCACCATTCCCTATTTACTGTTATCTCTCTCTGCTCTGAACTTTGTGCTTCATTATAGGGCTTCTGGGAATGCTGCCAGCGAGATGCTCCTGATTGATGGTTCTGAAGCCAAAATTCAGGGGCTCTTACATTGTCTGCCAGCTTTGGCATTGCTGTCTCCTGGGATTGCTTTCAATTTGTATCATCCTACAGTAGGCTGTAAACCCGTCTGCTTCCTGTTGTCCAGGAGTTTAATGCAGACCTCGGAGTAGCAGCAGATTAGTGGCATGCATAAAGAAACAGGTACTCAGGAACTGAAAGTCAGCCGCAGAGTCCTGTGGGGCTTGGACTTCAGGTAGTAACTTCAACATGTCAGTCTGGATTAGATGTGGGCTAGAGCTGGCTGGAGAATGTAAAATGATTTTGTGTTAGAGGAGAAAGACAATTTAGTTGTGTGCCTTTAGGATTTCCCAGCAGGAAGAAAAGGTAAATGGAAAGTCGAGCAACTGAAAATGAAGGCTGTTCTTGTTGACTGCCTTGCAGGTGTAGAACTAATTAGAAATCATAATGCTCCAAGAATACATCTTCTGTATTCTTCAGATAGTTTGCTTTGGAAATGAGGACCTCTGTTTCATTATGTGCATTAAAAAATAAAGACATGAAGAACTAAAATTCAACAGACCTGTTTTTATTTTTCTTTTCTTGTAATTTTAAGATTGTGCACATTTAAACTCTTAAACTTTTCTGCCAGAAAGTGGTGTGTAAAGTACAATAAATTTGAAGAAGAAATACCACTAAACATGTAGGCCTGTCTGTTCTGTCCAGTTAGCAATTAAAGAACAGCACTAACTGGTAAGAGTTAAATGTTAATAAAAGGTTGATCTAAATCTCCTCAATATCCAGTGGGCTTTATTACTTGTATGTGTGGAGTGGCGATTGAATAGCAACACTGTCAGTAAAAGGTGAGTTAAAACTGGGTGTGCTTTTATTTCCTCTTTGGGAAAGGGATATGAAACCTGGCAGAGGTTCATTGTTGGGTTGAGTTGGGTAGGTTTTGTCCAAGCATTTCATTTTGTGTAAGGCTGCTTGTGTAGCATTGCGCGAGTCAGAGGAGGATGATAATGGCTTTCAGGTCTTTCACTAGGAACAATCAGAATAAATCTCAGATAATTTGTAGTTACTCCTCGGAAGTGACTGGTACTGGCTCCAGGCAGAAGTGGCTAAGCGATTGGCTAACTTTGTGAGGATCAAAATTTAATCAGAATACTAACATTTCTGTATTAATTAAACTCCCCAATAAAAACATGAACAGTGTTACCTTCAGAAACTTCCAGGAACCTGAGCCGTGATGTTCCTGCTGTATTTGACAGTGTTTCTGAGGACCAGAAGAGTAAAAATACATGTGTCATCTCCTCTTCTTCCCTCCCCCTATATGAGCTAAATTTTATCTTTGTGAATGCGTTGTTCAGTTCCTGACTTTTTCCCTCCAGCGATGCATTCTGTAAGTGCAGCTTTCTGCATTCGTTTGCTTTAGTCCATTGTTTATCTTGTCATTTTTCTGTAGTGTTAAATAATTGTGAGTAGATTATAAACATGTTAATATAACTTCTGTAGTTTCATTCAAGTGTTTAATATTTTAATATCCTACTCTCTCTTTATTTTTTAAGATCTTTTTATTTCCTAACTACTTTGTTTTACCTTCAGGTTTTCATAGTATAAACATTTAAAAATAGAAACGTATAACTTATTTATATATATATATACACATACCTAGTTTTAGCCAATGTAAAGGCAGCAACCTGGGTTGTTTTCAGGTGTACTTATGTAACCAATTTTCGTTTCAAATTATTTTTTCAAGATGCTTTCTTCAGTGAGTGTGTAGCTATCTTGGGAGCTTAGTTAGTAACTGAAGAAAAAAAATAATTTTCAAACAAGAAAGTCATCCTTGTGTCCTGCTGAAGGCCAGTGGAATGCAAAGTTTGCATTTAAAAGTAAAAAATTCTGAAGACTTTTTTTAGCCAGTATATTTTTCAGAACATGTGTTTAATACCTGTTTTATGAAGTGTGTTGCTGATATTCGGAAATGATTTCCTCAAAATGTCTAGTTTTCTGCCCATGGATATGAAATGCAGGCCCAAAAAAGGTCAGAAAACATTCTCAAAACACTGTAGCTTCTTAGCAATTTAAATATGAATTTGTATTTCTTCAGGTTAAATATTAATGCTGGTGATATCATAAACCCTCTTACATCTCATGCAACAGCAAGATTACTGGGTCAGAAGGATGTGTTTTCTTCCTTACAGGCATTACACCTTAATGAAAGCTTCTGCTGAAGTGCGTCTTGCATATTTATTGACATTTCTTCAAGGAATGCTTTTTTCCATGAGTCTATCAACTTATTATGAAGAGTTTGGCACCCACTATGATTTAGTCAGTATAAAACGTTTGAGAACATGATTATGAATATCTTTGACAAATAGAAATTTTCATACTTCTAGTGGAAGAAGTATTTCACTTTTCTCAGATTTTGTGCAGTAGTTTTGATTCCTTTTTTCTGCACACAGCACAGCCTAGCAGAGGATCTTACTGGTTAGTACGTGGTATGCTTTCATGGTGCAGTTAAATATTTGCATTGCAAGTTAAGTGTATTGTAGCAATCTGCAAATGTGACTACAGTTCCTGATCCGTTTAAGTGTATCTGCTAAGTAACGTGGCCTATTTCCCGGCTGCAAATAATGTGCTTATCTATGTTGTGTTTAATTTATGTGTAATTTATCCTATTAGATAAGATTTGTGTTGCTGCTGGAAAGCTACTCTAGAAAAAGCCATGTGGGTTTAAGAAATTGATGTCTTACCTGTTCGGTGTGTTTAGACAACACAAGACACTGAGGTCCAGCAAAAATAGTTTCACCGAGACCTAATGTGGAAATTCTTTCTGAGTGTGAATGGTGATGTAGAGCTGTGTGCAGCAGCTAAGAAGTTCTTGCTTTCTAGAGGCTTGTGTGGATTTTCTGTGTAAAAAAGCATTGTCCAAGGTTATAAGTAGGATAAGTAAATCTTCAAGGCGATCAGAGGTTCTTGAGGCCTTTCAGGGCAGCTGAAGCCTTGGAAAGCTGAGTTTACAGGCACCCGTGGAAGGATCAGAGGATGACCAACAAACTTAATGTTGAGTTATCCTATCCTTTATTACCTTGAGCAATATTCCAAGTGTTGTTATTAATCGTAGCTACTGCTTCGATTGTACACAAGTTAGGTCTATCCTAACATTAGCAATAAAACAGCATGTGGGTACAAACAGAAACTGTGCCACCTCATGCACATGGTGACTTGACCCATTTTTCACTATAGACATTACTACTACTGCCAGCACCTCCCCATAGCAACACCATGGAAGTTGTCATCCCATGAACCACCTGAGGGGTGATGTGGAAGTGTCTGCACTGATGGTTGCCATCAGCCGTTACCTCTCTAGGGATAATCTGGCCAATGTGGACCTGGGTCCATACACGTAGCTTCCCTCTGCAAAGACTGAAATCAAGAGTCCTACCTCTTTGCTGGTCAGTAGTCAGCAATGCTAGCATTTTCAAAGGAACTTCCCTAATACTGGCCTGCTGCAACTTGTGCATTGCAAAGCTTACTTAATCAGATTTTTTTTTTTTTTTGGTAGATTGTGTTGTTACACTACCTGTTTCATCTATGGACCTCATCTTAAAGCCACAGTTCAGATGCTTGTCACAGGCTGTTAAAGTGCCACAGGAAGACTGTGCAAACTCCACCACAAATCTGAGACTTGCATTTCAGATTAGTATCTTGTTCAGTTACCAAGTGAGAAGCACTGATACATATTTTGTATTGCAACAGCTGGTGTGTTTTCAGCCTGTAGTGTAAGATGGAGTGTATATGCTACCCAGTGGCCTCTGTATGGGAAATACAAAAGAATCAGTATCTTCACTGAGAAGTGCTTAGTGATCCACAAATGAGAAGGAATTGAAAATGATTGCTGCAGGTCTCACCTGTGTGCCATTTACAGTGTTAGTTTGAGAGCTATTGACAGTGTCTCGCCACAGAAGTTTCCCACCATTTTTGATACTGATCTCAGGAAAATCAGGGATCCAGTTTGGCTTTTCTTTTTTTGGAGGCAAATATTTGATATACACTGGCAACAATTGTTAGGAAACTTGATGTGTGACATTGCATGAGTCTTTTGATAAATTGTAAATAGTGTCAAAGGCAGGTGTACCATGGAGGCTTGCTCTTTATAGTCATGGTTCTAGCATAGGTTCAGGATAGGTCTCAGGCTTTTCCATAAATGGAGAGATCCTTGTTTCATTCGTTCCTTGTATCCAGCTGCTCCATGTGTTTTTATTTGGATGGTCTTTATACTTCTAGCTATGTTTTTCCTTGGTGCCTTTTGTCAGCTCTGCCTTGTTAGCCCCAAGCAGATTTCTTTGTGGCTGCAAGAAGTAAACAGTCTCAAGGAACATGGATAGTGTGTATGTTATGTGCCACCAAATCTCAGTGCGAGTGTTAATTCCTCGCAGGTGTCACTGGGGATCTCTGGTCTCTCCCTGACTCCTTGACCTGTGCCTTCCTGTCAGTTCCCTACCGAAAACCTTCCTTTTCCTTTCTTGTTATCTCTGTCACCTGAGGAACCATACATCAATTGAAAACACAAGCTGGAAGGCATCACAGCAGAGCATCTGTTGCAAGACTTGACCCCACTTAGAGAAGCGATGGCTTTCTGACCAGGTTGCTCAGGATGGAAACGTTCATGTCCCAGACCAGAATCTGTATTGTCCCACTCAAAACTGGTAACTCTCTCGTCTAGGATAGCACAGCAACTCTTTTTCCTTTTTCCCTCACTGTATTTTGAGACAAAAATAGCTGGGCCTGTTGCAGTGAATATGAGAGTGCTCTTCAACAAAACTCTGTATTGCTGTGAAAGCTGCATTAAGGGTAATACATATGCTGCTTTGTAATTGAACTATTTGGCTGATGTGGTACCTCAGTTTTTTTAGTCTGATATGACTGTTGCATGCTGGGACTGAAGCTGTGTCAAGCAAAAATACAGAAGGAGATAAGACTAGCTAGTTGAGTTATATATACTGAAACTGTTTCCTAAAACATCAGTAAAAATGTAGGCAACTGAGGCTTTACTTACGAGAAACTTTTTAGCCAGGCAAGCCCTGTAAGTGGCAGAGGCAGTTACTGGGTGTGCCACTCTGAGCCCACGCGTTTCTGGGCTGTGTGAGGTTAAGTGGCTAAAATGGGGTTTTATTTCTTTCTTCAGGGTGAACTTATTGTCGTAAACCATAACACTTATGAATGTGTTGTTATTAAAGGTGCCAAATCTAACTGTAATATTTCTGCATACATAATAGGAAATTATATTAAGAGATAGCTAATTTTGCTTTAAATGTGCAAGTATGTCCTATCTGTAAATAGTTTATTTGTATTTTTGTAGTACCGATGTCATCTGAAATGCATGGACTGAATTACAGTTCTTTTACTGTTCTTCTCCAGCTTTTGAACTGGAACTCTTAAAAATCGTAAGTTACTATATTCTTGCTGAAATTTTACATACCTTGCTGATTTACTTTCTCTTTTTAGGTGTCTTGGCTTTTTAGTCCAGCAAGAAGTGAAATAACAAGTCTAGATAGTGGAAATATAGATGACATTTTAAGTGAGTACTTTGAATAATTTTTTTCTTTGTATGTCTGTGGTTATTGTGGGAATATGTGTGAATATTGCAGTGTTATTAAATGATTATGCACACCCTAGCTTTTAATATATGAGTTGCGATTGCCTTAGAAATATTAAATGCCTTTGGTCAAAATTAGCTGTCTGAACTAATGTATTGCAAGGAGAATTTGAAGTGTCTAAGAAAAATAACTGGTATCCTGTTTGCAGATGGAAATGCTTGATTGCATAACCAAAACCTGTCCAGAGGGCATTTTAAAAGTTTCCCCCAAAATTAGCAGCAACTGAAATCCATGGTGATGGACCTTATGTGTCTTGCTTATTCAGCTATGCTTTTCCTCAGGTTGAGCGTTGTCCTGATTCTGGTGGCTCATAGAAAGGAGATCTGTAAATTAAACAAATGTGTATTCCTTGTCTGAAACCTTTTCCTCTGAAAAATATGCAATTTGCCTTTGCAAGTCTTTGCAGGAGAAAAGTTTTGACATTGTTCCAAATGCATTGAGGGGAAAAAAACCTCTTTATTCTCCTTTATTAAATCCTCTACTCTGATCTGCCAAATGTTACAGGAGTACTTTGTAACATGTGGTTTGTTTGTAAATACCTTTTATACTGTGGAAAATATAAAATCATTTTATAAAATGTTATTCATAAAAGGGAATATATACAAGTGTCGCTACACTTAAAATGTATCCGATTACTTTCAGTAAATACTTTAGGCCTTGGAGGTAACCCTAAACTTCTCAGTGCTTGTTAATTACCTCTTCACCACTTGTATTCCTTGCTGATAATGAAAATCTTTATGCTGTAATTCTAATCAAAACTGTCGTGCTCCTCAGCCTTCTCAAAAGTGTCTTTACCGGCATAGTATCATCTCAAGGTTTTCAACATCTTAACCTTCACATGTAACTGCTCTGCAACTTTGTCAATTTTCTGCTTTGCCAGCATTTCTGCTTTATAAAGCTGTGGGTGATATCTATAGTTTCAGTATGTATTTAATTTTTTTTCAATGTCTAGGCCACTACTACTACTAAAAATCAATTTAAAGCATAGTTGTTATATTGTGTAAAGATCATAGTTTATTTTCGGGCAGGAGATTTACTCTTTTTTGGCATGTTTCCTTTTTTTTTTTTTTTTGGTATGTGAAAAGTAATGCATAAGAACATAATTTTACTACCTCATCACACGTATCCGTGTAGTATTGCAATTTTTTGAGTGTTTATTTTTTGGTTTTGGGGGGACTGAAGATTTCTTTGCTACCTTTTGCCTTAATATCCTTCTTAGCAAATAAGGCAGGTAAGGACTGACCAGAGTAAGTTGTGCAGGCAGTGTGCCTGTTGGTCAGTCTTCTAACCCCAAGAGCTGAGTTTTCAGCTTTTAACTGCTTTCTAACACTTATGAATAATAGAGCTAATGCTTAAGAGATACGCTGAAGTACTGTTTCTGGATGTGAGTTCCTGAATTTTAAATCCAGAAGAGCTTTTTATTTCATGTGTCACTTAATTACTTCTTTTGTGTCTTAACACCTTAAGAATTTACATTTTTAATATATCAATAAAGTCAATAGAACACTTGACTGAAGGCCTCTTTCATCACTCTTCCATTTGTTATAGATTGTATTTCAGATAAGATTTATCCTAGCAGTTTTCTAGCAGTTGGACTAAGCTATATGCTGAATAATGTAGAAATACTTGCTTTTATAGTTTTTTGTGCGTATTTTTATAATCTCAGATAAAAGAACTAAGAAGTTGCCTTTTAATGTGACATTGGGTTTTTTCTTTTTTTCTTCTCAGACAATGCAGATGTTGCTTTAGTTAATTTTTATGCTGATTGGTAAGTTACATTTTTTTTTCTATGTTTAAAACTGTCTACTGCAAACTGTCATGTTTGGCTATAGTTTTCTGATTGAAAATACAATAGTATGTTGCTTTCAAACCAATTCTTTCCTGGGTTTATGTCCTGATGGCTTCCCCTTGTGCAGTTCTACCATCCCATGTTTCATTCAGGGCTTCTATCAGAGGAAAAAATTGGAATATTTAGAATCTCAATTTTTTTCCGTGTTGGTCCCATACGTTTTGCTAGAAAAAAAAGACTTGAGATGACACAAAAAATCAATTGTTTTTCTAGTTTGTAATTTTCTAATTTGTAAGACCTTGCAAGTTAAGAACTAGAGAAATTATAATTGAGAGATGAAATCTGAGCAACTGGAAAAGGAAGGAATTTGGGGCTGAATTGGTTAGACCTTGTGAGTGACATACTTAGAAGGAACTGTTTACTTGAAATTATATTAAAAAAAACAAACAATTTGCATCCTGAATCATTGTTAAAATTAATTTAAGCAATATACCCTTAGAAATGCCTCTTTTTTAATGATAGTGTAATGAAGTAACTAGTTAAGTAAAAAACTGGATCTCATCTCTTACCAGTTTTGTATAGAATTATCCTGTAAAGGCTATATTTTAAAGTATGTAAATAAATAAAAATTTTTATTTTTAGTTTGTGATCTGCAGATACCTGGTGAATGATGGACTACTTCAAAAGTACTATCTTTTTATTAAAGATAAGCAAGGAAAGCAAACCTATGGAGAGTAAATTTAATACACTGAAATTTGAGATCTGTGTTGCCATTCAAAAATGATTTTTGGATTTTGCAAATGACAAACTGCAGAAAAGTAGCTAAATATCCGTGTTCTGATACTTCTGTCATAAAGGCAAGATACATATATTTTAAAATTTGATATAACCAGGTAACAAGTATCCTGTTCTAGGACCTTATTAGCACAACTCCTTCTCCAGATCCCCACTGTTATCAGATCCTCTGTAGAACAGATGCACTGAGAATTTAAAGATTTGTATATGCTTGCAAGTTGATTCATGTTATAGTAGGCTATAATTTTAAAACATTACTGCCTTAATTGTGATCATTACATGTAGGCATTCACTAATAACCCCTCAACGTAGCAGACTGGCAGTCTTTTGCCAGACTTTTGAATGAGAACAGATGAGTTTCAGTCACGTACTCTGCTGTAAGGGTGGAGAAGAATGCGGGACAGGGAAGCCATATGGAACATATACATGCTACATAAATGTGTAGCATATAGCTGTGCTGCCCAGAGTCAGGCTTTTCCAGAGAATGGACTTAAGCTCTGTTTGTATTTTGAGGGCAAAACTTGCCTCTTCACTTGGAAGTTTGCTGTGTCAGGCACAATGGCATCCCCAAGCTTATGCTGTTAAGTTCGAGGTGGGCTTCAGTTCAGGCTGGTTTATTGCAAGTCTGCTGCATGAGGTCTCATTCTGACAACTTCTATGGTGCCGTTATGTGTCTTCAATTTGAAATTCTTTCATGTGTTTAGAAGGACAGAGTATAAAATAATTTCACTGATGTATTAAAAATGGGCTTGTTTGTTAGTGTTACCCTAAACTCCCTAAAGCCACTGAAGCCTGTTTACAATCCAACAGCCTTGGCAAAAAGAAAACTTGCTTCAATATCTGACGTGACTAAAAGAAGGGACCCATAGGGTTCTCTTTGTTCTTAATGCTGTAAAAGCAGTCTGCTCAAATTCTACCAAACTTGAGCAATAATATTATATACAACACTTAGAGCTTTCATTGTTGACCTGTAGAAAATTGCTTTTCTGATATTTCTTGAAGATGATGATGAATATTTGAATCTCGATAGTCTTAAGTATCTTCCTTTACTACATTTTTATAATTACTTTCCCAGGGCTAATTCAGGCAGGAAAAAAAATGAACAATATGCCTTCTGAATACAATATATTTCATAAAGGCTTATAATTGATTAATGGCTTTTCCTAGGCAGATAAAGCAGGGAAGCATATCTTGAACTCTGTATTCATTTAGAATTACTTTTTTCGGCACCTGAATTATTCAAGTTACTTTTGAATCTATTTTCATCCAGGCATTTACTGAGATGGTTAGAAGTAGATGTGATTTTTGTTTCAATAACTCTTCTTTTTTTTTTTCTTTTTTTTTCAAAGATTGAAATATTCCATTAGTCATCAAAATATTTCAAATTAGTATTTTGAAGTAATGATTTTGTGTTCTATTTACAGGTGCCGCTTCAGCCAAATGCTGCATCCTATTTTTGAGGAAGCCTCTAACGTAATTAAGGAAGAGTATCCAGATAAGAATCAAGTGGTGTTTGCTAGAGTAGACTGTGATCAACATTGTAAGTAAATCATGATTTAGGTTTTTCCTGTGCTAACCTGCCTCTAAGTTACTAATTGTATTGAAGAATATACTATATAGCAATCTAAAGTGTAGCTGTACCTGCCTCATCATTTGGCCCAGAGCTGCTTTTGTTACATCAGTGAACCTCTTCTTCCAGTTTGTCAGGGCAGTTTCCGATGTGGCTTTCTCATTGCATCCATAAACATTTTTTTAATCAGTTCAACCTGTCTCTTTTAATAAAGAAAAAATGGCTGGGATTATAAATTGAATTGGCTCATTGTGGTGTCAGAGAAGCGCTAGTGCAAAAAATGATGCAGGTCTTCACAATCAAGAAGAGGAAGGGGAAACCTTCCGTTGTCAGCACAAAGAATATGCTCTTCTTGGGTCTTCCTTCTGCCTAGGAGTCTTGGTGAGCTGTGAGTTGCTTTTCACAGAGCCAGGCAGGGATCAGGGCTTTGCTTTGCTGTTTGTACACATTCCAGCAAATGGTTGCCTATTTGGGCTTTTCCCATGACCAGAAACACATGTCCCTGAAACTTACTGTTGGCCTAACAGTTGTGTTTTAGTGCTCTGTTATCTAAAAATCTAAAGAGAGAACCTTATGGGACAGGATAAAAAACTCAGTTGCATAGCTATGCAAAATAGCTGCTTTGATTTACATTTGTCTTTCCCATTTAGACAATCTAACTTTTTGATGTTGGAAAGGATTTTTCTCTACAATGAGAATTCTTCACTTGGGGCTTGGTTCTTACTTGCAGATTTAAAAGTCAGTCCACTTGAGCACCTTCCACTGGCACTATTTTGTACTTTATTTTGTATACATGCACCTAGTTGCCCAACAATAAGAGCACCTGATTTGTGATCTTGAAAGAGATTTCAGGTATAAAAAAAATCAGAACAAACAGTATCAACTCAGTATCTAACATGTAAAATAAACTGATTTTTCAAACTGTCAGGAGGGGCCAAAAAAGATTCTGTTCTATCACTTCCCAAAGATCAGTAAGAGCAATTCATAACCAGCAGAAACTTAAATACCTCTGGGGTTTATAAATCTGTGGTTCACTCAGATGTAGGACCCTCCTTATAGCCTCAGCTGGAAAAGAGGCACAACAATATTCACTGAGATATGTGAGGAGCCTTGAAGCTTTCACCTGCCTTCCCATGTTGGAATGGTTGGGATGTGTTGAGGACCTGATACAAAATTTTTCACATAGGTGTTCTTGAAGAGCAGCTTATTAAACAGAGGGTTGCAGAATCTCCTCCTCTGAGCAGATCTAGTGCCTTGAATGCAGTGTGGGACAGGGCACTTCTGGAACTGCCCAGAGCATTTCCAGAGCAGCAGCAGAATGGAGTGGCATGGCTGTACTTGATGTGCTTCACAAGATATGCTTTAGTCTCCTTAGCTTATGAGTCTAATAGTATTTTTTTTTCTTTGTCATTATAGTGTTGTCTCTGTTAAATAAATGTTTTTCTATCTCCTTTCTAAACAGCCTTTTCTAGAATCATGGATTTTTGGGGGCTTGGTGGCGGCTTTTTGTTTGTGTTGTAGTTTTTGTAGGGGGGTGGGGTTGTTTCTTTGGAGGTTTTTTGTTGGGTTGTTTGTGGGGAATTTTTTTCCATTTTTTTGACCTGATCTCCAAATTGAGATCTCCCAGATCTCAAATACTTACCTACACTTTTAGCTTCTTTATTTTTCACACTTGGTGTTCTCTTCTGCTTCCAGTCACCTGTCTATGTGGTGTGTGCTTGGGAGATCTTAACGAAAAGCATAGCATTAAGTATTCAAATTTGCCATCCTTAAAAGTCAATTTTCAAGTGAGGCAATGAAATCCTCTGGAAGAATATATTGAAGGCAAAGCCTGATATGTGGTCTTTGAAGTTTTCTTACTGAGCTTTTTGTCTGTCTTTTTGTGCAGGATCTGCACAAATAATCTGCCCCCGATCTTTGCAATTGTAAAAAATAATGCAGTTATAGCAAGCATTTTATTTGGTTTTCAGTCACTCTACGTGCCTGAAATTACTTTTGCATGTACTTCTGTATATATTCTATCACTTTCTCAGTGGTAGTTTCTTAAACTAACTTGAATCATTTGGGGATGGGGGGAATGAAAGACATTCGTGCTTTCAGTTTACTTGGTTTTTATGGTTGTCCTTACTAGATAAGTCTTATCTTGGTGTATAATCGTCTAGTTGGCTCATCTTTTCATTGAGTCAAGGTATTGACCATGAAACTTTCTATAAATTTCTCATAAAAGACTGTAGTAAAATCAGCCTGTGTTTTTGTTAAGGTTTATAATAACTGCTGCAGTCCTTATTTTTTTTTGCTGAAGCTTTAGTTCCTTGAGTAACTCGGAGAGTCTTTGGGCTACTGGATGCCCAGTGTTGAGCCATGAGATCACAGAATCACAGAATATACTGAGTTGGAAGGGACCTACAAGGGTCATCGAGTCTTCTCCTAGCAGTTATGTAGCTAAGAAAACTAAGCTTGGTGCTTAATTTTCTGGTATGCTCATTGAATTAAGCTCATCAGAGCTCGTTACGGAGAGCTAAGGCCTAGATGGAGGAGGAGATGCTACAGGAGAAATTGTCTTCCTTCCCCTGGGAGTAGGTGTAGTGGGCTAAGTAGTAGGAGGCAGCCTGGAGTTTCTTTTTTTTACTGGAATACCATAAATTCTCTGTATTTACCCTCTCTGTTTTTACTTTAAGAAGTAGATGAGCATGACTTCTGCTGCAGAAACTGTAAAGTGTGAGAAGTGAAAATAAAATCCTTTAATGACAGGCAATTTACATTACCTTTTTGAATTAAAATAGCAACTCTGTATACGTCATTCCTAGTTTCTAGTATTTATTTGCTGGGTTGTAAACAATGGCACATTTCATGGCACACAGTTATTGGATATGTCCTAAAGTTTTAAGTATTTTAATTTCGATTTTAATGTATGTAATAGCAGCTTTCTTGTAAGAGAGTGAATGTTATTTACTATCCAGCTTGGGCCTGCTGTAGTATTTTATTAAATGTTGGCATCAAGATTGTTAGCGGTTGGGGTTTTTTCCCCAAGCTTTATATTTTTGTATGTGTTTATATATTTTAGCAATACTAGAAGGTTTATGTCAGTATTTTGGGGTTTTGTTATGCCCGCAGATTTCATACCACTAGTAGTTCACTATTAGAATGACATTCTAGAGATGGTGGATTATTTGCATTGCAAATGATCTGTTTCTCTTTGAGGCCAAGACACTGTGGGGAATCCAAATAGCTGATTTCAGCCCACTCAAAAACGGCTTTCAGAATGGTCAGCCAGGCATAGATACTTTCCATTTAATGTACTATTATTGAAGCACACTGCAGGGCCCAAGAGCTCACACCAGCTTCTGAGGGTAAAGCAAATTAAAGAGAATTATTGATGCACTGCCAAATGTTTGATGCTTAATGACAAAACCATCATTCTGTGTCCTCTTATAGCAATATAAAGATGTTTTTCTGGAATGTGCTAGGCCCCATGAGATTGAATACAAATTATAAATATTAACACTGTATTAAACCTCTGTATGTGTTTTAGATTTTATACCAGTTTATAATATGGTGGAAGGTAATTATAACCGAATTGTGTAAGTTAAGACGTCAGGCTGTTTTTAACCTGGTGTGGAACATACACTAAAGGTAGTTGAAGCAGGTATTCTTTCAGTTTCCAAGACCTTATCTTTTTTTGACTTAAAACTGTCTAAGTTCGACTACAGTGTGTGCTCTTAAAATCTTTGTTGGTTTAGGTATGTTCAATTTAGTAATTCACTTACCTTAAAAATTATGCACCTCTCTTCTAACTATAATACCTAATAAAAGTGATCTTCCATATAAAATTACAGAAGATCTTTCTGCGTATATGTTATTTGGAGGGTTTTGTTTGGTGGTTTTGGTTTGGGGGTTTTTTTGATTGTTTGGTAGGTTTTGTATTTTTTTCCTCACTTGTGGGGTTTTTTATCCTTTATGTTAAGCAGCGATGTTAACATACCCTTTATGTTAAAACAAGCGAAACTCACTTGTTTCTGTTCTTTGGGAGTGAAATGTTGCAATACAGAGCTCATGTTTCTGGAGGAGAGTTTATATTTTGGACAGTTTCTCTGAATTCAACAGTAGGAGGTGTGGTACAGAATTCTTGTAAATTAAAGTGTATGTATATATATATAGGGGGGTTAATTCTGCTGCAGCATTATTTCCTTTGGTTTCTGAGTTAAATAAAAAATAATAGCTAGTTTGAACAAATCTTTGTACCTCCAAACAGAAAACAAGTTCTCACTGACAAGATGGAAAGAGGTGGTTTGCTGAGCAGACTGTTTAGGGAGCTTTTGTTCTTCCATTAAAAGTGTGTCCATGAGTGGTATTTTCATCCACTGCTGTGAGCTGCTGATCTCTCTACATCTGGCTGTCCCTGCAACGTTAGTCTTCAGAGATTAGAATGTATTGGTACTGTGCCTTTGGAAAGCGAAATAACTCAGTAGGACAACAAATTTGGAAGTTCACAAATGAGGTATAAATGAAACTCTAAACAAGCAGAGGATTTCATTGTGTTCCTGTCACTTTGCTTGGAAAAAAAAAAAAATCAGTCTGGAAGAGTTATCTTTGGATAAAATAAAAGGTGGAAGTGATTTGGAGTGGTCGTTAATGGCACTCCTCATGAGGGCCATTTTATTAGCCTGTCAGAAAGGGTTATGGGATTCCTACTGATGAGGACTTGCTAAGAGCAGGCATGGCTGTTGTGAATGCACCTTTGCAGCAGAAGGTGGTCTAGATCTGCTGTTACCTGAGTTTGATATACAACATTGATTGCTTTTCTTGTACCTGTTTTGGTCCATCATAACAAGTGATACAGGTCACCACTGTCACAGTCATTGGAGTAGGATGCCTAGTTTAGATGGTTTCCCAAGTTTCTTTCTAATTCTGCTTCCTGTGCTTATTCCCAGGTCTTATGACTTCTGTGCAAGTGTCATGAGAGGAGTAGTTTAACTGGAGAGAATTAATCGTGTATTATGGAATGCATAAAAATAAGGTGAATGTAGTGTATAAGGCCTTTTTAAATGAACTTGAGAGAAAAATGGTTATGGAATAATAAGTAAAAAAGTACCTATCAAAGATTTCATTTCTCATCTGTGTGCCCTGGCAGGTACCCCAGGGGACTTCAAAAGATGTTGATTGATCTCAGGGGAGCAAGCAGAATACTCATTTGATAGTCCCAGCTTCAAATATACAGCTGAAGGAATTTGTTAGTTTTGAGACGGAAGGTATTGCAGAAGGGTGAGGAAGACTTGAGATGATTTGATACACACAAAAAGAATGGTGTGGGATCCAGTAAATTCAAGCTCTCCATATATGCAGCTACGCAACTCCTATAACCATCACATATAACCAAAGTCAGGAAATGCGGTAGCTCGGGTTTGTGCTAACTCTTCCTCAGACAACATGAAGACACCTCCCCCTTAGAAAAAGGGAAACCAAATATTTTCAAAAGTTGTTTTTACAGGGTTTGAGTTTTGAAACTTTGATTTTCTTCCAGATAACTTTTCAGGCCGTTGTAGTCCTCTGTTCAACATGTGAATTCTTCAGGTGGTGCCTTACATTATGAGGTGGGCATTTAGGATAATTATCTGTATCGTTCAAATCTTAATGGACGTGTTTTTTGGGAGCCAGCCCTGTGGGCCTAAAATCTAAATATTTGTTTGGTAGTGGTATGAGTTATGACCCCGAAAGATTAAAACAGTGTACTGAGTTAATGGTGGGGTTATGCCCTGATGCTTTGTAAATATTGCCAGTCCTTCAGTGGGAAGGACCTTCTTAGGTGCACTGTGGGTGGGAGCCTTCTTCAATATAGTGTGTCTTGGTGTAGTTCTTCAACATATTCTTCACTGTTTGGTGACAATGGAATTGAGATACAGATGTGGTCTGATATACTAGGTGAGCTTTGGACAGCGTGTTGTGGTGTTAGCTTAGAACAATGGCGTCTGAAGCATTCTGGGAAACAAGTCACTGGCTGTGTTCTTGCTTAAAGCTGTAGCTTGGGTACTGTGTGTACACACCGTGTGCAAAGCCTGACAGTCCCCAAAAAATGGGGTTTGGCATTCCTTTGAGTAGAGGAACACACGATGCTCAGACAATGGAGAAATGGCTGAACAGTACAAGAGACATGACAAAGATATGGATCACAAATGACAGCTCAGAAAGCATGTTTTTTTAGAGGGTCTTGCTCAGATATGTGGGAGACTGTCTTAGAAAACATGAGTGTAAATGTCAGGTTTCATGTAAAAGTTTCTTTCAGCACAACAATAAAAGCTTCTGTCTCTTGCCTGTTGTAAGAATCAGCTTTGCTCAGGAGAAGTATCAAAACAGCATCTGTGAAGAGAAATGAGTGACTGTAAGACATTGATGTTGGAGTGTGCTAGAATGAGTAGTGGAAAAAAGCCTGGGCAGTGTAGAAATAATGGCATGTCAACAGTTACACATGTAAAATGGGGAGGAGAGAATCATCTGAGTACAACAGTCATTGCTGTGCTTGAAATTTCTGATTTGTAGAAGAAAAGATGATCAAGTATGTCAGTAGCTTCCTGTCATAAGTAATGTGAAACCATTCTGGTAGCACAGGCATTAGACTTGTGATTTAATGATTAATTCAGGAACGTACAAACACCAGATTTGCTCCTTTTAGGTACTGTAGTACCTGAAGAAAATAAAAAGTCGTCAAGGGGTAGCTGGGAAAGGGATTTTTTTGTTTTAGGTAGATTGCCCTTATCTGTTTCAAATATCTCTTCTCATCAGAAAATGGGAAGTGGGAATGTCTGGAAATATTTTTAAATTTAATTTAGGATTTACTATAACTAATGCAGTCTATGAATGAGTTCAAACAATATTCCATGTATTTGCATTGTGTATTTCCAATTTTAAAAGGAATATCATTTTGTAGTTGCTCTGCTTATGCTAACTCTACCTGTATCAAATGCCAGAGCTTAATGAAACATTTAAGGTTTTACTCTATTTGACTTTTGAATTAATTCAAACAATTTTTCATGTACTTGCATTTTATATTTTGTAAAAAGATGGTTTTCAAATACTTACTTGTGTAGGAGTGTCATTTCTCTGTGTTAGTTCAAATACCAGCATTCAGGGAATCTCAATGTAATTTGTAAAGATCGTGCAAGTTCTGACTTACAAAATAATGTTTGAATTCAGTTTTGACAGTGGGCATTTTATTACCATGAATTTTTTTTACGCAACTTCAGCTCTTGATGAAGATCCACATCCCCAGGGACTGCAATCTCCATCTTGGAGACCGTTCATGATTCCCTGAATGCCCATTCTGCAACCCTTGCAATCCTTTTATAACTGTGGAAACAACCTGAAGCAAAAGTCCATGTTGTGAGACAAAAAAGTGTAATTTTTGGTGTTCTCTTGCTGTGCAGATCTGAAACAGTACCGGTCTTTAATCTCAATGTGTTCCTGCGAAATCCTGACACGTAGTGCTTCTTGTCCCTTATCAGACCCTGATCAAGTTTTGATCGACTGATGTACTGTCAGACCAAAGGTCCTTCTATCAGCAGCAGAGAAGGGCAGCAAATGCCTGGTTTGCAGATGTTGTTGCTTGGAAACCGAGCAGATACGGAGTGATCTCGCCCCAGCTGTATTTGCCAGCTTCTTGCAGGCAGCTCTTAGATACTTAAAATAAAAAGTGGTAGAATCTAAAGGAAGAAAATATTTTTGATCTACTACTCATTAATGTTGAATATATTGGCATCTTCCCATGAGACATTCGTATTAATTTGAAATAAAAGTACTCTAAATTAAGGACATAAAATATTTTACCCTCAATTTTAACTGTAATTAGTGCATTCAGAAATGCACTTCTGGGATATTTAGGAAACAGGTCAAGGCCTTCTCTTAGTCAAAATTGATAGGCTGAATTCTGTGTTATTTTATAATGATGCAAAGCTTTTTTAGCTTTTTAGCTGGTGTTTTGTGGGATATTAAAGAACACTTTACTCATTTGCTGTGCACAATTTGTTTTCAGTTCTCAGATTTGTCTAAGCTGTGCAACTGGTACAAAGATTGTTTCCAGTAACTAACGCTGCAACTGGGATAAGTAGTGTTCTAGCAGCAGTTGCAACTACTGTTGGTTTCATTGAGAGTTCGCCAGGTAGGAGGGAATTCAGACTTCTGTCTCTGTTCTCTTTAAAAAAGAGTAAGAGTAAGACAGAAAGCAAATCTGCTTTGTGATAAATGTGTAACTGAGAAGGAGGGACACTTTTTGTCAGAAAGGAGTAGTTTTCACATAATTTAGTACTGTGCCACATGTGCTGATGGTCCCACATTTGGTTGCCTTCCTGCTGTGGGCTAATCCAGGTCACCTGAAGTGTATCCTGTGACTTCTTAAGGAGTCTGTGAAAAGAAAGAGAACAACCACTCAGCCCACATTTTCAATGCCTTCCTGTCTATTGACTGAATGAAATTTCTTTGTTTCCAAAGAATAAATTGGCCTGTTGAAGTTCACCGTCCCTTTCCTTGAGAGAGAAAGGGAGAAGGGAGAAGTGGGGTCGCTCTGACTTGTGCTCTGGTGGGGTGTAGTGAAGAACCACATTGCTGTGATGGTTGAAGATGAGGGGCACAGGATGCACATGTGTGGGAAACAGGGCTTTATTGCTTCTGTTCGCCTTCTTTGCTGCTCTTCTAATTTTCCTGTAAAACTCTTTTCTGTTTTTTATTCTTTTGCATTTGTAAGTCTTGTGAATAAATAAATAAATAAATAACTGGCCTGTTATACAAAGGGGAAAAGAGCTAGTGTTCTTATGCTAGATGAATGCAAATTCACATTACTTTGTTGTGTGAAGCTATGTGTGGTTCAAGTGTAGAAGAATGCGGGGCTCCATGTATAGATGTGAATGATCTGCCTTGAAGGGAATGCTGACACTAGTTGACTAGAGAGGTGTTTGCCTTAATTTAGAAACCTGAAATTTTGTGTTTGTTCAACACTTGAACAGCTCAGAACTCTAACAACAGTCTTCTGGCCTTTGTAGGCTTCAAGAAATACTTTGCACAGGGCTCACATTCTCCAAAATTTTAGACATGACAGTTTTTTTTCCAGCTCTGCAATTGAGATGAAAATCATAGTGAGTTTAAAGAAAAATAGGGGATGATTTCTTTTATTAAAAGTTTCTCAAGTGTATTAATTAACTGAGATGTGGCAAGCTTTTAAGATTCTCATGTTCTTGTTATGCTCTTAAATTGGCCTTCCTAGTTGTTCAAAGAAAGTGCACTAAATGAGTATGCCTGCCCAAGTCATCTTTACTTATCCCAATTTTGGTAATTTTTTCTTTATGAAGTTCAGTACATGTGAGAAACCATGTGGCTGCTATCTGATCTCTGCCCTGTGGTAGTGTTTGTTTTTTGGTTTGGTGTTTTTTTTTTTTTTTCCATTTTTTTCTGTTCTTGTTTAAAGATGTGCAACTAGTGCTTCAGAGATTCCACTTACATGCAGACATATACATGTGTAAGACACCATGTTCAGTGTATTTCTGTATTTGTAGGCCTTTGGTTTTATTTTCTTAATTTCTTTTTAGCTGATATAGCTCAGAGGTACAGGATAAGCAAATACCCGACTCTGAAACTCTTCCGGAATGGCATGATGATGAAGAGGGAATACAGGGGCCAGAGATCTGTGACAGCAATAGCAGATTACATCAGGCAGCAGAAGAGTAACCCCATTCGGGAGGTCCAGGATTTGGAAGAAATTAGTTCTCTTGATGTAAGTATTTCAATTTTACTTCTATTTGTTTTTTTTTAATGTTAATTGGTGGAACATAATGTATTTAAAGAACATCTTTACTTCTTGTTTTTCCATTCAGAAATGTTCAGTCCATTTTTTTTGTTTTTTAACTGAGTGGAAAAGTGAATCATTTGCAGTATTACTCTATTGCAGTAATTTTTAACTTTCAGCCACCTTCACTCCACCACCAAATTACTTATTTTGCTTTTAATAATTTGAAAAGAATCGTATGTTGTATTTGACAAGATACTTAAAATATTTCTCACTGAAAAAATACTTGCAAGGATGCTTCTGAATAATGAAAAGGCAGGAAGGACATAATTTCTGCATTAATGACTGTCAAATGAATGGCATCTCTGTATTTAATATCCATAGGGAGTAATGATAGTTTTTTAGTAATTTGGTGCAAGTTATAATTCAGCCTTTGTCTTTACAGCGCAGCAGAAGAAATATTGTTGGATACTTTGAGCAAAAGGACTCAGACAATTACAGAGCCTTTGAAAGAGTAGCGAATATTTTGCATGATGATTGTGTATTCCTATCTGCCTTTGGGTAAGTGTGAAAACTTGTTGATTGCATGACTTTCTTACTGAATTCTGTTTATGAGTTGTATATAAATTTACTTGAATGGACTTTTTTAATACTTTCAGCATGTCATAACTGAAGAGACTAGACATTAACAGATACACTGAGAGGATAGGAGAAAACTCTTCCTAACCTTAATGTTTGCTGTGAAATTCAACTCCTATTTTTCCCTTCCTTTTTTTTTTCCACTCTTTATCAGTATAGTTTAAGTGTAATTGGGGAGGTTTTGGGTGGTGAAAGACAGTTGTGTCCCAAAAATATGCTTTTTTAGAGGGAGAGGAGAACAAGTAGGTAAGAACTTGACAATGTTTTGAAAAAAAATTCATTAGCTTTGCAGACTGAGTAACTTTTTTTTTTTTTGCAACCTCTTGGATTTTTTTTTTTTTCTTTAAAATAGGACCATTTTTTGAAGGGGTCTTTTCCTTCTTTTTTATAGGTATTTTTTCCTGTAAAGAATGTAGTTGCCTGCTCATTTCCTCTTGATGCTTCGGTAGCAGGCCTTGTTCCAAAATGCCTAATTTGTATGCCTGGGTGTTAGTTCTATGTCACTGGTCAATGCATCAATTTAGAAAGGCAATTGCACTGGTGAGCTACAGAGTGTAAGCCTAGAAGAAAAACCTACAGAAATTCAACTTTCTCCTTTTCATACAGATTCACAGTGATATTCTAAAATATTAAGACATTCCCTGGAAGAAGAAGAACAAATTGGGAGTGAGTGATTCCCTTTAAAAGTAGCATAATAAAGTGGAATTATAGATTCTTTCAGCAATGCATGATATGCCACCACCAGTTGCCAATTTGAAGTGACTGGGCATTAATGTGAATGCAGCCTTTTCCAGTTTACCCACAGTTGCAAGATCAGGAATTTGCATGGGTTTAGCTAGCTTTTATAATGGTTAAAGTTGCCTCAAGTTTTTTTTAACTGGATGTAGTGGAGAATAGCAGAGAAACTGAGAGGATGTATTGAGGTAGAAGAGATTTCATCTGCTTGAACAAAATCTGTTGCCAGTCACTGATGCCTCTTCTAACATGTCTCCAAAAATAGTTTGGGGGTGGGGGAGAGTATTTGCAATGTGTGGGAGTACTCGGGGCTTTCAGTTCCCAGTTGGGTAATGGTGTGGCTGTGTAAGCCGGCAGATCTGTGGTCTGTAGGTCTGTCAGTCTTATCCTTAAAGAGTGGCCACTATCTCAAGCATTTTCTGATCACTTCGTCCTGTTCTCAGGACAGCCAGTCTGAGTTGTTACTAGAACTTGAAGTTATTTCTTGCCCCCTCATACAGCTTTTTAGACTTTGCAGAAATACCTTTTAAAAATTATTAGTAAGCAATACTTTGAAGACTCTCTCTCCTGTTGTTTGAGTCTGTTCATCTATGGTTTGCTATCTGTCAACTTCAAATAATAAGAAATAGTTTCCCACCACTCAGTGTTAGCATTTGGTTGTTGGCCGTTGTTCTTGAAATGGTTACTGTGCAGGTTTTATTTTATATTTTTTTGTTCAGATATAAGCAATAATCAGACACAATGGAATGGATCAGAGTTTGATTATTTGTAACCTGCCTACGTACCTACAGATTGCACAGCAGGCTTGTCATTATTCTTATCTCCAGACTCCCATTCCCTTTCTAGCCTGGAGCTGTTAGTGTTTTAAAGTGCAGCCTTCCCAACAGCAACCTTGGGAACTAAATGTTTTCACCTGTGAGTGGCTGTGGCTCTTAGGCTTCCTAAAAAAAATTGTGTGTGAAGAGACTTCCAAGGGAGATACTGGCCACGTATCAGTGTTTCCTTTTCGGATTATATATAGCAAAATGCTTCACGGGGAGCTGGCACTGATCACTCAGACTCTTCTGACTGAGCATCCTGACAGACCCTGGGAGGTATTTTTGAGTTTGCTATGAACAGAGTTCAACAGCTACGTGGCTTGGGAGGTATATGGTAGGTAATACAAGCAGTCATGTTCAAATTCTAGTAAGCAAAAATAAAACAATCAATTTGACAGGAAAAAAATAATTACTTAGCTGATTTCAGTCGAGGCAGAGCTGTCCCCTTTTGCCAAAATTACTATGGCTTTAGGTAGTTGTAATAGCTTATTTTTTTAGACTGTATAAATGGCACTTAGTTGTAGATCATCTTGATGCTTAAAAGATTTCTTTGATGAACTGATCCTTACAGTTCTGTATAGATCTGAGGTGACAATAGAACAAGATTAGTGAAAGAAGAGTTGTGGGCAGAAGGAGACAGGTGAAGAATGTGATGATGAGATTGTTAGAGGGAGATTTTAGAAGTAAAACTAGAGAGGAATGGATCTGAAACGTTGATGAAAGCAGAAGAGAATGTCCAACCAAAAAAAACCAACAAAACAAAAACAGTCCAAAATATACTTTTATCCTAAAAGGCTGTGATAATCTGTAAGTAGTTCATGGAAGACAGTGATGAATCTAGGAACTGTTTTAATTTTGTGTTAGCAAGTAAATATGGCAATGGAGTGTGAGGGGATTGTGTGGTTCCAAGAGGTTCCCTTTCACATTACTGCTTCAAGAAGAGATGAAATGCAAACTGAAGTGTTTCCATTTTAGTAGTTGTTTTAAAAAGGTGTATCTTCAGGCATTTGGGATTTTCACATCATGTCTGCACTTTATTTGAGTTATCTGGAAAAAAAAAAATCAGTCACAACTGTAGCTACTGGAGCGGAAGAGCACAGAAGAGGACATTTTGGGTTCTACCACAGGGTTACCCTAGAGCATATATTTCATTATAGATTATCATCATCTTATCAAGCAGTGATGGGGCAGGTGGCTTCTATGTCTTTACTTTCTTCTTATTCAGTGAAGGCTTATTTGGGATGTGAGTGGTTTTTGTCAGTGATGGTGGTCACTAGGAAGCACATTTTGGGCGGAGTCCTGTCTGGAATATAAAAATACATTTTAAAATACGATTCTGTAAACTGATGCAAATACTGATAGGTGTAACATACTATGCAAGGCGTCCCTTCTATGTGATAAGAAAAGGATATTCAGATCAAATGAAGGAAATAAAGTTTAGGTACTTTGAGTTAAGACTTATGATGTCTGTCTTTTTCTTGGCACTCTTAAATTTTTCAGACCCCTGGAAGATTAGCTAATCTTGCAGTGAGATAAATTGACATATTTTGACTTTTTTCCTCCCCCTTACATTTCTTAATCAGTCTTCACCAATGTTTATATTGCATCTAGAGGAGAGATAATTGGAGAAGGGTGAACACTTAGCTAATGTTTCCCAAAGGCTGACATGCTTTCTTTTTAGCTTGTGCTAAAGGGAAAAGAAATGGATACTTTTCCTCTTTTGGGGCATATGCATCTAGTCAGTTCTGCCTTGCCAGCCTGATTTACATTGGAACAGCGAGGCGTGGGAGAGAAGGAGCAAGGAGGCCTCTTGACGTATCTGAAGATTTGTTTAAGGGTTTGTTTTTATTGGGAGCTTTCTTTCCTTTTATTTTTCTGTCTCCTCCATTGGATGCATAGCTGTCCCAACTTGCTTGAATAAGAGATGGTAATTTTGGGGTACAAGCTAGCAGCTTTCAGGGTTCTCTGCTGTGACTGGGATTAAGGAACCACAAAATATTCCAGAGGCAAGAGAGGAACTTACTAAGGTGACATAGTAAGCTGAATACCAAGGAGGAACTGCATGTCTTCTGGGTACACACATACTCTATCGTCAGTGGCCAGGAACTGCATGCTATGTCTGCTCTCTAGATCTGTTTTGTGGGTAACATGGACATTGTGGGCTTACTTGCCATCCATTTTCTCACTGCTTGTGCCAATAGAACACCTCAAAGCCTGTCTTTATCAGGGTAGATAAGATGTAAATTTTTAGTGTAAACAGTGGAACAGGAAGAGCAAATGAAAACAAGAATCCACCTTTCTCTCCTCTCCTTCCTCAAGATTTTTTTTTAATTCACTTCTTTAATTTCTCTGACAGTCTCTTATCCAAAATTGTACTGGCATTCATCACTTGCACTTCAATGCCTTTAGTCCACACTTCTGATATTATGGATACATCTTGCTGACTCCATTAATGCCCTCCTATCAGGGCAGGCCAAGTTTCTGTGGAGGCACTTTACAGTTTGCCGAAGGATTTTAATTCTCAAATTGTGAAGAGAAAAAAAATAAAAAAGTAAAGAAAGGGTAGCAAACTAAAATATGATTTTTTGGTATCTCAGTTATTTTATTTGTGTCTACCAAGACATGCTTACTGGTTGGTTTGTTGTAGGGCTATTTCAAAAGCAGAGAGATTTAGCGGAGACAATATAATCTACAAGCCACCAGGGGTAAGTGTAACTATGTATTTTATTCTGATTATTGTTGTTATATGTGAATATGAACAAGTGGAGACTGTTTGTATCATTCAGTATGTTACTGCATCTCAAATCTCAGTTTTATTACGTCACTAAATAGTGTGAGAAATAGGATCATAGAAACTAGTGTTTCTGAGTCAGTGAAAAAGATCTTCATCTCATGTGTTGCCAGTTAATGCACAAAACCTAAGTCTGTCATTTGAAATGTCAATGTCCAGAATTAATTTTTTTTTTATGAGACGGTCAACACATTATGTGTATAGATATTGTGTGTTCTGAACTCTTAAAAATCTATGAAGCTGGTGCACTTCCTGTTGTTCAGAGCAAGTGACAATTACATACTTTTCTGACTGTCACTTGCCTGTCTTGTGTGTACCTTCGTCCACAAGGGTTAAGAGCTCTTCTCCTAATTAAAAATTAACTGTGTGTTAACTAACTCTCATAAATACAGTTTCACTTGAGGAAAAATTCAGTACAGAAGAAAACCTGTTAGAGTTGCTCTTTAGAGACGTACTATCTAAAAATCTGCTCCTTTTGCAAGTTTACTGTAGGAAAAGAGCTGCTTACAAAAGAGAAAACAGATGAAAAAAGACCTCAGGGGGAAGGGAGTTTCAAACCTGTGGGGTTTTTTTTTTTTCAACAACAGAATTTATTAGGTTACCTAATTTATATGGCATTTCTGAATTAAGGTGTGTTTAATCAGGGCCACAGCTTGCAAAGTCATGCTTCACTTCATGTTAACCAAAATTGTAATTAAATTAAAGGATGTCAGCACTGAATTATAAGTTAAAACTACTAGCAAATAAAGGAAAACTATTATTTATTCATATCTCTTTGGCAAAGCTAATGTAAAATACCAATTTTAAGTCCTTCTAGGACATTAGGAGGGGGTTTGGGTGAGTCTTTGTTCTTATCAGCATGAAGCAGCTTACTATCTGCATTTAGTTTATATCTAAATGGGGGTTTTACATCTGGAGATACTATTTCTCAACCTAGCAGAAGTCTAAATAAGCCTTTATTTGAAGCATCTCCGGTTGGGAAACAAAGTATCTTTTCAACTCTTTATAACTTGTCTTAAAAAGTGGCATTGACTGCATAAATTATCATATCTAATATTCATTTTCCATTTGTACTTTTATCACATAGTTAATCGAAATCTTGCATGCACAAGGGTATAATTGGTATAAGATTTGCTTTCAATATTTATATGAATATTGTTATTTTATATTGAGTAGTTAATCTCTGTAGGTAGCAATGTCACTTTTATTGTTTGTCATCTACTGTATTTTTCTTTTCAACAGGAAAATGCTCCAGATATGGTGTATTTAGGCTCGCTAACCAATTTTGATTTGGTTTATGCATGGACACAAGATAAATGTGTACCACTAGTTAGAGAAATTACATTTGAGAATGGGGAGGTAAGCAGTTTTTCTACAATTCTAGTTTTGGGGGGTTTCTCAAAACCAAAATGTCTGTTTCAAGGTCCCTAATCCACCTCAAAGAACCTTGTATATTTTGTTTTAGGCAGAAAATAGCTGTCAGATAATGTTTTTTTCATTCTTTTGGAGCTTTTTGTTTAGACTTGAAATTCACTGGAGGCAGATTTGTTGTAGTTTCATACACTACCAAAGTAAGAGGCTGTAATATAGAACCGTTAAGGCTGGAAAAGACCTCTGAGATCGAGTCCAGCTGTTAACCCAGCATTGCTGTGTTCATTACTAAACCATGTCCCCAAGTGTCACATCCATGTGTTTTTTTTAACACTTCCAGTGATTCTGTCACTTCCTTAGTCAGCCTGTTCCAATACCTGACCACCCTTTCAGTGAAGAAATTTTTCCCAATATCCAGTCTAAACCTTCCCTGGTACAACTTGAGGCCATTTCCTTGTGTTCTATTGCTTGTTACCCGGGAGAAGAGACTGAAACCCACCTTGTTACAACCTCCCTCAGGGCATTGTAGAGAGCAGTAAGTTTCCCCCTGAACCTCCTCTTCTCCAGGCTAAACCCTCAGTTCCCTCAGCTGATCCTCAACAGATTTGTGCTCCAGACCCTCCACCAGGTGTGTTGTCCTTCTCTGGACACATTCCAGCACCTCAATGTCTTTCTTGCCATGAGGGGCCCAAAACTGAACAGAGGATTTGAGGTGTGGCCTCACTAATGCTGAGTAGAAGGGGATGATCACTACCCTGATCCTGCTGATCCCCCAGGTCCTCTCCCACCAGGCAGCTTTCCAGCCACTCTTCCCCTAGCCTGATGGTGTTGCATGAGGTTGTTGTGACTCAAGTACAGGACCAGCTTTGATGCATGTAGAAGTGTCTGGTGATTTGCAGAATGTGGACACTTGGAGGCTAAGAATGTGTGTGTCTGTCAGTATGTGTGGATGTGGAACACCTTGGGTAGGTTGTGTTGTTCATCTGAAGTAAGTACATATTTTTATGTGGATGTCATGACTAAACGATACATTTAAGATCCAGACCTTGGAAAAAATGCTTCTAGTCAGGGTAGAAAACACCCATGTCAGCATGTTGATGACAGTTTGAAAGAAAAAAATACTTGTGAACTATCCTTTAGTTATAACTGTCTTTTAAAGTTTAATGTTAATGTTAGTGGTAGAAAAATATTACTGTATTAACCACTTCCAAAGCATTATCTAATAAACAAGCACATTAAATGGTGACTGACAATGGAATTGCAATTTTCTGGGAATGGTAATAAAAACTGTGATTTTTTTTTTCTTTTTTTTTTTTCCAATCTGCCTTTAAGCACTTTAAGGTTCAGTCAATCTTTTTAGCTTCATGTGCTGTTTCCCTTGCTTTTCTTCTTTTGGCTGTAATTCATCAGGTGGAACTTGGCAATTTGCTTTTAAACATCTTATTTATTCTCCTTAACTTTATTGTCTTCCAATACTTTTTTGTTTTCTTTTGTAAGTCTTCTTTCGTCTTTTTCCAACTCTGTCTTATAATTTTTTTCATAAAATAACACGAAAAAAAGAATCTTTAGAAAATTATCAAGTTTGTAGTATCTCAAAAGGAGTATTTTGACACAGCTGAGGTTTGCAGTACGTTGTCCGCACTGGATGAGAAACCAAAGAATCAGTCATATGATTCATTCTCAGTTTGCACACTTAATTCTTTTGATCCTGAATCTGCAGTGCATCCAACACTGCTGTTCTGGGCTCATGGAATGCTTCAGGTTTCATGGCACAGGGAGGGACAAGGTGGTTTTATTACTTAAACCATGTTGGTTGACTCTCTTCTAGTCAATCCTGCCAACTTTTATTGGAAAGTTCTGATACTTAACGAATCTTAATTCTTCATTTGCAACTCAATATGTAAAAGAATGTCACATGTTAACATCTCCAGAAGTGTGCGGTAGATTTTCAGAGTACTTTTACTGTGGTGAAAGAAGATTCTGAGCCTTAGAAGCCAAAAGTTCATCACTGTCAGCTTGTACCACAATATGTTGTGGTTTTTCTGGTTGTTCTCTTAACCCTTGATTCCTGCTTACTTAGGTAGATAGAAACAATTGCAATATGACATTTTGCCTAGCAATATTTGTTTAAAAAATTCAGTGCTGCCAGTACCCAAACAAATTTAAACATGCCAAAATTGATATGTTTCTGCTTGCTTAGATTGTACAGTTACTTAAATGGGCACAGCAGTAGAGGGTAAAAATATGAAGTGCTGTGACTGTTAAGCTGTGTTTATGGTACTAGATACCATATAAATAAGACAAAGACAAAAAAATTCTTCCACAGACTTTAAATTAATTTTTAAAATCAAAATTGGTCTCTGTAAACTGCTGGTAGGTTTTTCCCTCATTTTCTTAATGCTTTTGTTATCTGGTAAACATTGTGGGCAAGAATATGCCCAATCTGAACAGAGTTCACCATTGTGACTTTAGACAACACATAGTAATAGAGTTCTGAAGCAAGGTCTTCTACTTGAGGAGGCTGTCCATTTGAGACAGTTCCTGTACCTGACAAGAATAGGCTGCTGGAATCAGTGATTTCATTCAGAAGAAATCACTATTTAACCTATAATCTGGCTGTTTAGTTCTGTGTTAAATGAATTGAGAGCAGCCCTGCCAAGAAGGACTTCGGGGTGCTGGTGAATGAGAGGCTGGATGTGAACCATGTGCACTCACAGCCCAGAAAGTCAATCGTGTCCTGGGCTGCATCAAAAGCAGCATGGCCAGCAGGGCAAGGGAGGGAATTCTGCCCTGCTACTCTGCCCTCTTGACCTGTTGGAGCGAGTCCAGAGGACCACCAAGTTCACCAGAGGGATGGAGCACCTCTTCTTTGAGGAAAAGATGAGAGACTTGGGAATGTTCAGCCTGGAAAAGAGGCAACTTTGGGGTGACCTAATTGTGACCTTCCAGTACCTGAAGGGAACTTACAGGAAAGATTGGGCAGACTATTTACGAGGGCATGTAGTTACAGGACAGGGAGGAATGGGTTCAATTTGAAAGAGAAGAGGTTCAGATTAGATATTAGGAAAACAATTTCTACTGTGATGTAGCAATTGACCTACAATATGTAAGGTGGAAGAAGTCTTGCCAAAGATGGACTTCTGAAGCTGATAAAGGAATTAGCAAACTTGTTTTAAAAACTGATTGTAATACTGTATAAGTGAGTGCTACAAGTCCCCCTTTTACCTGAAATGCTGTGATTCCCAGAATACCTTGGGACAACTTCTATGTATATTTTGACCCTTGTACCTTTCCCCATTGGCTGTGAAACCTTGCCCCTATGGGCAGTGGTTAAGGTGTCTTTAGCTCCTTGATTGGGTGTATGCTAATGTCCCCAAACCTGTAAGTACCTGGACCCTAGAAAAATAAATCCTTTTTCCTGCTTGTCTCCCGATGTGTGGTCCCTGTGGTCCTGCTTTGGGGCTCTGGGGACCACGTGGCCAGAGAACCAGGGGGAGCAATCCCCCTCCAGCATAAAGATTAACTTATAATTACTGGAGGCCCTCTCCAGTACCCACACTGTGAGGGTGGAGGGATACTGGTACAGGTTGCCCAGGGAAGTTGTGGATGCCCCATCCCGTGCTGGATGGAGCTCTGAGCAACCTGCTCTAGTTGAAGGTGTCTCTGCCCACGGCAATGGGGTTAGAAGTAGGTGATCTTCAAGGTCCCCTTCAAATGCAAACCATTCTGTGATTCTGTGAATACAATGAATCTATGTGGTGTCATGATGCTGCTGAACTTTAAGTTTTTGCAAGGGTAAGAAGCTTCTCAAAGGCATACAGAAGTAACATGAGAAGTTTGGATCTAATGAAAAATCTTTTGATATTCTCAGTGCCAAATGAAACAGTAGCTTTTGAGGGAGCAGTCTGAGCAAATGAAATAGCTATTCTACCTTAGAGCCAGAACACCAAGCTCTGTTTAGTTCTCCCTCTTGAAATGTACCTGGTGAAACAAGTGCGGAAACAGAGCCACTGCAGTGGTACTAAAGAGATTTTTACGATCCTGTAATAGAAGAGGATGCTGAGACCCAGCTGAATTTGTGCATGTAAAAATGAGAATGAGCAAATATGATTAGTTGTTGGTTTATAGATGGGTTGGGAAGCTTGCATTTTAAGAGCACTGAAGTTATGAGGATCTGCTGTCAACAGTCCAGGCTTCAACTTACCTGGATTTGGTTGAAGGGAGGAGGACAGCCATTTCATGTTCACTGTGTAACTGGCTGCCTACTGACAGGGAGAGTGTTTCTTCCAACTTACTGCAAATCAAAAATATCTGAAGAAATTTTTCTATTTGGTGGCAGAATGAACCAGTGCTATCTTTCTCAAAAAGCACAATTTTTATGCTGGTGCAGGCTAGAATCAAAGCAATAGCAGCACTTGGTTGTTACACTAGTTGTGCAAATGAAAGGCAACTCTAGGCATTTCTTAGATGATAAATGATGATTTTTTTTCAATCAGCCTGTAGCGAGTTGAGATGACGTTCATAAGTGCTTGAAAATCACTTTTGAAGCAAGCAAGTGCATATTGCTTGTGTTTTGGATTTAAGTAAAAGAAAAATCCTGAATAAATTATTCAAGGAATTCCTGTATTTATCTGTCCCTGAGCACAGAGATTTTTTTAAAGGCACTTGGGCTGCAAGGACGCATTCCTATGAGGAATTAAAGTTTGCCTGTCCAACAAAGGTTTTCATTTTTTCATCAATTTTAGTAATATATTAGCCTGTGAATTTAGCAATAGTGTTACACAGATGACCAGTCAGGACACACTTATTGGCAGAAGAGCAGTACTTGATCATAACTGATATGGCTGTGTCATTAATTTCTGATTTTTTTTCTTTGTTGGGGGGAGGGGATAGGGTTATTTAAAGATACTTGTTCATTGTGTTATGCTAAGAAAGCACCACCTTACTATGTGAACAAGCTAGGAATACACCCTTAGCCTTTCATAGCATTTCCTACTCAAGCTTTATTGTGGTTTCTATGAAGATGTTGTGTTTTCTCAGGATTGGGTTATTTCTTTCATGCAAGTATTCCAGGGCAAGTGTATCCCTTCCTGAAATGCTGATAATGAAATACTGTCATCCTTTATCTGCTGCATATGATAAGAAGGAAACACTGGTTAACTGTATCACTCAGGTATCTTAGAGAAAGGGTCAATAGTTAATCTTTAGTCTTGTTCTTTCATCTATTTTTTGAAAGTAGAGATCTCACTGAATTTGAAAATTCCTGGAATCACTTAAGTGCTCTGAAGAAAAGGAAAAAATGAGATTTGTCCTTTGTTTTCTCTGCAGGAACTGACAGAAGAAGGCCTACCTTTTCTCATACTTTTCCACATGAAAGATGACTTGGAGAGTTTAGAGAAATTCCAACAGGAGGTTGCACGACAGTTAATAGGTGAAAAAGGTTTGTAGCAACTCCTACTATTTCTTGGTTTTACTGATATAATTTTTTTTCAGGCAAATCAGTAGAGTGGAAGCAAAGGCCAAACAGAATCCTAGCTTTAAAACTCTTGGGACCAAAGGGCTTTATGCACTTTTGACAGTGAGGACTCATTCCTTTGGGAATTATTAAAATAGATACACAGTTTATTAGTAAGTAACTGTTTAAGAAATCCTTCTTGTCTAAATGACTTAATGCAGTCTGAGAGGGCATTAAAAAAAGCTTCAGTTTGTAATACGGAAAAAACCCTCACTTTAAGAAAATATGCTATTTTCGTTATATTAGTTATTCAGATCTATTTTCAAGCTCTGCATGTTGTGTCTAATATCTCCACCTTTATAATAGTTATGAAAGTGGTTAGGGTTTCAAGATAATACTAAAAAAGTTTTAATATGGATTTTTGCTTGGATTTATTTTTAAGGTACAATAAACTTCCTCCATGCTGACTGTGACAAATTCAGGCACCCACTCCTGCACATTCAGAAGACTCCAGCTGACTGTCCTGTCATTGCCATTGATAGCTTTAGGCACATGTATGTCTTTCCAGACTTCAGTGACTTGTCGTAAGTATTTTTCTTTACACATTTTAATTTGAGAGGGACAAAGGAAAAGGTGTGTGCTCATACTTTAATCAGTACTATAGTAGGAAGATGAGTAAATCTGTGTGATTCAGTGTCAAGGCCTAAAAGCAATATGAGTTGGTGTGAAGCCATTGTTTAAATGGAGTTGTATTACTCTATGCAGGAAAAGAATCTTATGTTTTTAGATGTCACTCTTTTATTTCGAAGTTTTGCTGTTTTCTGTCGTAGTTAGGCACATGCAGCCTGGCATGGTATTTTTTAGTAGTGATCTAGATATATCAGTTAACTTCAACAGATTTAAAATACTACATGGAACGTGTAAGTGCTGTTATTCAGGCATTACTGTAAAATGCACCATGTAAGAATTCCCAACCTACTGGTTTGGCTTTTCCTACTGTGCAATTCTAGCCTTCCTGCGTTAGTCTAAATCTGGAAAGCTGGCAGAGAAACCCCTATTGTGTGGATTTTAGAAATCTTCCAAGTGCAACTTGGAAAATGGACCATCACTGTCATGTTTATCTGGATGAAATATATGAGAGCAAAATATCAGAATGCTCAGGTGTGATATGCCACTGTGATAATCCTCATTACATCAGCCTGTCTCTTGATGTTGGACTGCCTTGGAAGCAGATGTTCTGTCTCTCATGGCTCTGTTGAGGAATGAAGATGTGTAAACGTTCTCTTCAGGGGTTTTCAGCCTTAGAGAAGTGCTCTGTCTTTGTCTTCTGGTTTGGTGTAAAAATTCCAGTTTCTGTCTCAAACGAGGTACCTGCACATACACTGCCTCTTAAGTCCTGGTTGGATGCCTAGGCTGGGTATTTTGTTTTTGTCAAAGCCGAGGATTCAAAGCTCCAGTGTCTGATTCTGCCATTCCAGGAGACATTTTCCTACCAGAAATGCTGACATTTGGAAGGAGGGTTCGAACTTAGCTTCTTTCTGTAATTCTCCACAGGCTTATTAAATGTGGTCTCAGTTTGATATATCTTAAATAGTGCTTTTCAAATATCTGAAGTATGTTGAAATTCTGACAGTGACTATTGGTCTTCTTATGTTCCTATTTCTTTGGAATATTGTGTTCACCGCACATGCCAGCAAAGAAAGAGCAGGATATTTACATTTTAAAAACAACTCTTTTTATTGCCACTTCTTAAACAGCCCTAAAATAAATTAATGTCTCTTACATGGGCAATAGAGATGTTTAGTTTAGACTTTTATTTTGTTTCTTCTGTGAAACTGTCAGAATAATAAGAGCTACTTGCTTGATGTGTACCAGTTGTTACATACAAATGAAGCTGAAAGAGATGTCAGGATTGTAGACAGTTGCCTAATGATAAATAATTATTCGACCTTACTCTAGGAGGTTGAGCTGATACATTGAAATATCTAACAAAACAAGGAGAGCTTGGAGCACCTGGGGTGATATCCTCTTGTGTATGTGGTTTGAATTTTTGTTTTGGTTTGTTTGTTGGGTTTTCTTGTCGGGTTTGGGGGGGGCTTTTTGGTTTTTAATAATAAGTAGAATCTTAATTCTGAAACTTTTATCTACTTGTAAGGATGTCTGTTGGTTTAGTACATTTCCTGGACTCCTTTACAAACTGGCCCCAGACTGTCTCTTGTAATCTCAGTGCTGCCACCAGCCAATAGGGTTTGGATATGGCACTTTCAGACTGGCCCACCAAAAGATTTCCTGTCTCCTTAGAAAGTTCGTGTTTTTTTGGAGAATGGGCATTTCATAGGCAAATGAGACCATCGCTCAGTATTTTACCATCAGCTTTGGCCATCTGTCCCTATTCATCCCGCTGTTCCAGGTTGGAAAGGATAGCAGGATGTGTTCAACAGTAGCTTCTTAGCAAGAACAGGCTGAGCCACACGAGGCTGTAGGCACCAAGTGCCCTTGTTGCATTAGGAAAGGAGAATGTCTCCAGCAATGTGCCTGACCTAGAAGAGGGCCCAAGGTAAAGCAGGGAGCAGTAATTCTGCTGTCCCTATCACCCTCCTTCTCCATCAGTACTAATTCCTGATCTTACCTGGGAAGGGAAGAGACCCCTTAAATAACACTGTAATACTGATTAGTTACAGACATTGCTGTAGTGATACTGTCTGACTCTATATTATGCTGCATTTTATGCACAGAGTTTTCTGATCATCTGAAATATTGCTGATAGCTTGTCTGACCACACTTTGGGCCTCTTTCCTAAATGTAATAGTTGGTTTGATGAAAGACTCCCCATAAAACCTGTCTCCATTCAGACATTACCTTTTGATTGCATGCATAGTTCTCGTTACAGTTTTTTCTCATCTTTAGTACTTACTAGATCAACTCTTCACTTTGAGATTTTTAGTCTATCTGATGCTTCACAAATAAAATTGGATGCTGTAGTTTAGCACGTTTGCTGTGGGTGACAGTAGATGATCTGTTTAGATTTACATTGATACCCTCTTAGTGCATGTCTCCGGTGTATATGCAGTTGCTGAGGCAGTAGAGAGCCTTTCAAAGATGTTTTGTCAATACTGGTACCCAACTGTCATTTGGATCTGTAAACTGTGCATTTGGAACCTGCTGTTCCCTCTTACATTACGGTTAGTGGGGAGCTGAAGGGAGTATACAATGAAGTTATCGGCTGGTACAACTCTGTGGGAGTTATTGAAAAGATGAAATACTTGCTGTGTTCTCAAGAGACAGTGGAAAGAAAAAGAAGCTGGTAGGATACCTTAGCAAACCATTTGGCTTCCTGTCCTCTATTAATCACCTGAAAGTGGGCATAGTGCGCTAGATAAACAAAAGTTGGCTACTCTAAACAGTGCACTTTAAATCTTTTGTGTTTGGACTTAACTTGTAATAAACATGTGGCTGTTTCTGTTGAATTTGTTCCAGAATTCCAGGTAAACTGAAGCAATTTGTACTAGACTTGCATTCTGGAAAACTGCATAGAGAGTTTCATCATGGCCCGGATCCAACTGATGTAGCACCTGGTCAGGTAAGGTTACAACAAATAAATTTAATTTGGCCACTTCATAAAGACCTCCTCGTCAGAGCTGTACTTTCTAATATGTTTGTACTTTGAACCTCCGTCTCCCAAAAGAGAAATCTTTTTACAGAAGCGTAACATTGCCACTTCTGCTTGGCACTTTCTTTAACTTCCTTTGGGTAAAGGCAAGGAGAACATTAGGGGTAGTATGATAGCTGTCTGCCTTGAATAAGGGAAAATGATAAGAATTTATATTTTCTGCACTGAAACAGATATTGGGCTAGATGACTCTTCTAACCTCACAGAGCTGCTCTTCTGTGACTTACGTGATTCTCATGTGACTTCAGTGCAGAAGTTGATACTACATCATAACTGCATTATTTCCCACACAACACACTATCACAGGGTGCTTCTAAGGGGAAAGAGCAATTGATTGAATGTTTTATATAGAAAGTTCCCAATCCAAGCAGGAGGCAGATTCTTAGAGCATCAAGAAAAGATGGATAAGCAGGCCTTATTGCTTTTATTAATGCAGTTAACAAATGACATCAGTAGTGTTCACAGGCTGCACTTGTCAGTTTGGATTCCTCATGGTTCTGCTCCAGGGTTGTCGTGTTGTGTAATTACATGCCTGGAAGTCACTCCTGGGGATCTCTTCAGGAACACAGCTACTAGATCCTTCTCCAGACAAAACTCAGGAGCACCTCAGTGTCAAGAAAGAAAGCACATTATCAGCCCTGATTCCCTCTGCTTAGCCCAGTCTTCTGTGTCTTACTCAGCCTTGCATCTTCTTGATACACCACTCAGCTCACGTGCTTGGTGTCATGCTGAAAAGTGCAAATGTAACGACCTGTCAGGGAACATTTTCATTACCTTGGGCACTGTCCAAAGAAATAATTTCAAGTTATACCTTGCATTGTCTGGGCTCAAGGAACCACTTTGATCCTGGGGAGACCTGGAGCCCTTGTGTTGGGGTGCTTTGGGCCACCTGAGAACCCATGAGCAAGGGAAACTATTTACAGCTACAGGGTTGTTTTGCTGCTCATCTCTGGGATGTGGTAAGGGTGGCACTGCACTAAGCCCTCTGAATGCAGCCTCCTGTTGCCCTGCTCAAAGCTAAAAGATTCAAAATCATGAAAGCCCTGGAGGGCTTGCCTTGACCAGGAGAATGACTGCTTATGAATGTTGTCATGACTGATCAAGAAAACATGTGGGCTGAACAGTCTCAAAAGTAATTCATTTAACTAGTAGATCCCTGTGTTTCTCTGGAATTCATTGAGCAACCAGAATTCAAGTCAACAGGACGAGGTGCAGAAAAAAGGACTGGAGACTGAGGCAGAGGCCAGGCAGTCTGTCAGCTTGGAGGGGGACAGGAGTGCATGAGGAAGAGATGCTCTGAGGCACCTGCTGTGAGGAGAAGGCTTGGCCAGGGAGAGAGGAATCTGCTGAGTTCCTGGATCCTGCTGCCTACCTATCTGGGCACAGGCACGGAGCCTAGAGCTGCAGGCTTGCTCTTTTCTCCTTTCTGCCTTGAGAAATGCACTCAAAACCTGGGATGTTTATGTTCTTGTCTCCGTATGGCATCCTGCCATCTTGTGGGTGTGTGTGTGATGGAAATCTGGCTTTAAACTGGAGGCTGCTGACTTAGGTCACCTGTGTCCCTTGAATTGCAGGGGGGGGCGGGGGTGTTGGATTTTGTTGTTTTTGATTGGTTTTTCTTTTTTAGTTTCCATAAAAAACCCTAATTCTAAAATATTTTGTCAGCGCTGGCCCTTTTGCCCTGGTGTATCTCATAAAACACACAAATTAGCATATCCTCAAAACAAGTGGTAGACAGACACCAGCAAATATACAGTGGGATACATCTGAAATACTTCTAAGTGACTTGCAGAGAAACGTGTGATGGCCATTACCTTTGAGATGTGCCAACAAAAGGAATATCCTTAACTGAAAGTGCTTAATTAATGTGTGTCCGCGTGTGTGTTCCTCCTACTTGGGGCTTATAATGTGCCTTCCAGAAAAAAAAAACAAACCAAATTTAATTTGTGGGAATGCTGGACATTCATGCACTCCCATAATTAATGCTAGAAATTAATTTAATGGAGGTGACTGGTTATCAAAATTAGTCTAACAAACAATTTACTGTTTGTTCTGTTTTTCAGCCAATTCAGGATTTAGCAAGCAGCCCACCAGAAAGCTCGTTCCAGAAACTGGCACCCAGTGAACATAGGTACACCTTATTGAGGGAAAAAGATGAACTTTAAAAACTTGAAATAATCTTGCAAGCCTTTCAGACAGCAGCGTTGACTTCTGTGTGGTGGAAATAGTAAACCTATATTTTCATAATTCTATGTGTATTTTTATTTTGAATAAACTGAAAAATAATTTTTTCTCCCCAGGCTTGTAAATACATTTGTTTGGTGGGTCATTCTGTACAGCATCTTTCAAACAGTACATTCTTAATGCTATAGTAAAATATCAGAGACCCATCCAGACTCTTGATCTAACTCTGTTCTGTAAAACTTTTATAATCCAAATGAAGGTATCCTTGCCAGAGACATGCTGTTAACTTGCACTATCCCATTAAATAGGACTTCTGGGTTGTTTTCTGTGTAACCTTGGTAGTATGTGCTTTTTCTTCTTCTTCATGTGAACAGCTATCCTGGTAAACTACTTCTTTGTCACATTTTTCTCCAACTTAAGAGGGTCTTCTATTCTGGATACTTGGGAGGGGAATAAATTAAAGTTTTACAGAATCTTGTGTGGTGATTTACTGACTGTAAATGTCCAAGGAATTAAACAAAACTGACTATTAAAATACCAAGTGAGGAAAGGAAAGGTTTCAAAGATAATGGCTGTACTTTGAATTACGGGGCTGTATTGACCTACTCTGATTTCTTGGAATTAAGACTGCTTAATTGTTACCCACATTGTGTTACCCACATGGTTGTGTTAAAAGAACATGAATGTTGGAAACCCTTCATAGTAAGAGAGGCCTGGGGCTGGACTGGCATCTGAGTTATGTCAGTCCCAAATTAATATCTGTATGTATGTGAGGATTAGTCTCTGGGGGGTTTTGTTTGTTTTTCCCCCAGATCCCTGCCTTCCTGGCAGACACCTACTGTTCAAACAACCACTGCAAATTTTGTTACTCTTTTTGTCTGGCTTGTGCCTTACTTATTGCATAATCTTTGACTTCTGCTCTAAAGAAGGAATTACTGCTTTTCTGTTACGAACTACACCAGAATATGGGCTTCATGAATCTTCAAGCTGCTGGGTGAGATGAACTCATAGAAAAACTGTAAGATGGAACAGCATCTGTTAATTTGTGGGGCGTTACTGGAGATTAATTAGTGCTGCATTTGTACAGTACACTTACAACAAAGAATCGAGGATGTGACTTTGGCCCCCAAGGTTTGGTGTCCTTAGAAGTGAGCTTGTTCTCTGGACAAGGGAAACACTGGGTTCAGGATTACATAGGAGGGCGCCGCAACTTGTGTAGTCACTGTGCAAGATTCCTTCTGCCTCTCAGCTACAGGTGTCACCTGCTCAGTTATTGACAGAAGACTTTCATGCTCTGGTGACACTGTGGCAAAAGTTGATCCCAGGACAGCCTCCTGAATCAAGCCCCTGCAGCAACAGGAACAGGAGCTTTCTAGGGAGCGATTCTGAGGACAGAGTCACTAGGACCCACCCACATTAAGCTACAGCAAACTGAGCAGCTGCAGATTTGAGAGCTGAAAAAAGTATTGCATGGTTTTGTTTACAGGTATAACTTTTTGTTGGCTTTGTGAATCTGCATTTTTGGCCTTCTCGTGTTCTGTTCTCCATCTCATGCCAAATCAAGCATTTTTGGCAGCTGAGTCATGCTGCCTTCCAGTTGGAATGTTAAGATGTGAGCTGGTTGTGGTTTTAAGGCTGCCACTTGTTTTTTTGCAGGTGGTACTACACAATTCTGGCACCTGAAATTTTAGTCAATTCCTGCATGGTGCCTGCAAGTACTCATCTTACTCCTCTGAGGTTCCTGTTTTTCCTTGGCCTTCTTATTTATAAATGCTGTTTAGTGGGAGATGTCAAAACTTCTCTTTTTGGGGGAAGATGCTTCGTCATAATCCACCCAGCAGTCCAAGGGCGGGTACTTTCAGCTAGAAAGAGATGAACCCCCTCTGCCATTCCTTAATCCAAGTTTGCTTTTCAGAGTAAGGACTTGTTCCTGGAGCTTTGGCATTCCAGCACTAGGTGGACAACTAGCTGTAACGTGTAGTTTCATGACAGTTACGCACTGCACTAATTTCAGTGACTATTCACTGGAGTTGGCCCTGATTCTCCTGGGTTATGGATGACCAGCGACCTGACTGTGACAGCGTTCAAGTGACTTTTCTATTTGCAAGCAGAAGGTTGAACAGCTAAAGCCAAGCTGTGCTTGCCTAACACGCTGCTGAGTGTCACTTGAGCTTTTATGTGTCTAGTGATAAGAGAATTTGCCTGGAGAGAGCAAGTGCTGGACAAAATCTGAGTTGTGTTTCCAATTGAGCCGTTTGATCATCTGCATCTGTATTTTAACCATTTGGTGCTCAGCTTACCACTCCCTTTAACGCTTCTCAAGGCTTACATAGGAAGTCGTCAGAAATGTTAGTATTATCCCTATATGGAATAAAACTATTCCAAACTCTTTTTAATTGAACTTGCCAAGTCCATTTCTAAGCTAGCATATGTGTATGACTTACTAGATGCAGGTAGCATTTTAGGAACTTGTATTAATTTCAGTCAATGTAAATATTGCAATAGCTGAAGCATGTGTTAGGTAACTCAACACGGGATTCTTAAATCCTGGTAGCGCAATTATTTTAATAATATAAAATTTGGGAGGCATTAATCTTTTAAACGCTGAAAGGAAATACGCACCAAAGTTCTCAGTAAACGTTACAACCAGTCTCATAGGAAAAAACTTTTATTTGGTCTGAAAGAGTTATTTATATCTTACCATTCTTCTGACTAACATGCCTAGCAATTTAAATGCTAGTTTGGTTACTCAGATGCTGATGTTTCTTCACATATGTAAATAATCCACCTATTTTAAAAGACTGTAGCTTAAATAATAGACTCCCACATCTAGTGTGTACACAATGCTTTGAAATTGCTTCCTTAAAAACGCAAGGGGAAAGAATAGCTCTCATGCTAGACATTTCATAAACTGAGTGCATATCAAGCTGAATTTGTATAAGCTGGGGTAGGAATTCAGTCTTAGGAATTTAGATTGTCCTGGCATTAATCCAGCTTGGGGGGAGAGGATGGAGTCCGCAAGATCGCTGATGTGGCTGCTGTCATTTAAATGCAGGAGGTTTCACAGCATATCGTAGGAAGCAGATACAGCAGTTTAAAATCATACAAAGAATCAACCACAGTTTTTGATTAAAAACACTTTTTTTTTCTTAGTGTCTTCCTTTAAATGTAGAAAATAAATATCAAGGGAATGAACAGCCTATGAAGTTCTTACAAGCTTACTAACTCTACAGCCAAAGGAGATGCATTTAAAGAAGAGTGTGTTTTGCACTCCAGCTGATTTTACTGATGCAGGCACCATGGCTTTAACAAATGCAGTTTTGACAATGTCTGCAATTACTGGTGAAAACTGTTCTTGCACACATTGCTTCCCTGAGCCTCAGACCTACTTAAAATAGACGTAATGTTCTGGCTGATAGCAATTTCAGTATTTTAAAAGTAATAAGGAAGAACTGCTCAGAAGTTATTTGTGCTGTAACTAACAGTTGCTTACAATGTCACTAGGCACAAAAACCCATCATCTGTCATTAGCAGACAGTGATTTCCAGTGATGATATCAAAGCAGTGGTTATCGACAAGGAGCTCTTTCTATAGGATGCTTCCTTGGACACTGTTCCCTGCTAGGGAGCCTTATCTAAACACTGACTTCAGTGTGCACCTAATAAAAGTGGACTCAAGCAGAGCTCATGATGGATTGACCAATCTAAGAACTTTAAAAAGTGCCTTCCAAACCTCAATTTCCCTTCCCCCTAAACAGTAGCAGCAGTTATCTGGGAACTGTCCTGAAAGCCCAAACAGTGGATTATGTGACAATAGTACAATTATGTGACAACAAAAACACGTTAACACTTCTGTATTTAACAATGGAAGCTTCAGAAGCAACAGGCTTCTTAAGGGTGGTAAGATAGTAAGTATCCACTATAAAAGCCAGCAAAAGTAGGAGCAGCATCTCAGTCCATACAGTATGTCCCAAAATCTTGAAAAGGCTCAGCAGCTACTCTACAGGGTGGGTGGAAGCAGCTGTTTTGGCACCATATGCAAGAGGTGTGCAGCTGCCCCAAACATCCGTGGTTTTCATTTGTAAACGGTATCAGGTTGATGTTTTCGACACAGTCCCATGCCCTGGGGATGCAGCCGGCACTGCCCCCGCACGGGGCCTCGCTGCCTCACCCGCCGCTGACCTGGTGCCTATTGCCACCCTTGAGGGAGTAACAGACTCTTGAGGGAGTCGGCCTGGCTGCAGCACTGCCTTCCAGGGAAGCTGTTCAGCTCTCCCACCAGAGTGCTGTTGGTGCCAGGAGACAAGGGCAACATCTTGCAGTAAGTGCTGCTTAAGCAAGCTGAGGCTTCAGGTTCAGAATGCCGGAGCTTGGCTCTTCACCCTGTATCCTGTTGTCAGGACAAGCCAAGGAGTTGAACAACTATTGAAAATTATTAACCTCCAGTAGCAGTCCTGCAGGATTGCTGCTTGGACTGTTTAATTCATAACTACACTTTGAGCAAGGTGAGGAGTTTACAAATTTAAAAAAAAAAAAAAGGTACCTGAAAAAGAGTAAAAGCTGGTTCTGATGCTGACCTGATATGGCTGATGGAGGCAGATGTGGTATATGTGATACATGATACATACATGACTTCTTTTCCACATTGCTCACCTAAGATTTTCACCTTCTCTTATGACAGCTGACACTTCCCTGTGCATTACTAAACACACACTGTCAGTCATATCCTGGGGATGTACACAGGAAGAGTTTGGGAATACAGATAAGGGAAAGTAAATTTAAAATACTATGACCATGAAAGATTGATGGTATTTGTTTCCTTTTTTTTTGGAGCACTACCATAAAAGCTCCAGCTTCTCATGGCATTCATGGGAAAGCATTAGGGTTTTCCAAGTATCTCTCTATATTGTCTGCAAGACAGTTTGTGCAAATTTGGCATGAAGCACCTGTCACCCATCATTACAGCTGTGCATATAGCTCACTTAGGAATTTTATAATTAAAAGTTATCCATATAATTTTCAAAGGACTGATTTCACCATGTCTGAAAAGAAAAATTCTGACATGACTGTTTCAGCCCTCCCCAGGAACAGCAATGTCATCAGAATTCACACAACTCAGCCTTGTATTTAAAGCATAAGGCTGCAAGTCTGTCATTAGCACGGCTACTACACTTGCTCCTGGCCATGAATTGATACTTCAGCTGGATTTTTTGGCACTTTGGTGAGAAAGCTCTGGACAGCTGGAAGAGACCTGCTCAATCATTTTTTGTTTTTTCCTTTGTATCAATTTTCCACCTGTGAAGCCCAAAATCCCACCGCCAAGTGCAGCTGCAATTCCTGCCACTTTGAAGCCTGCAAGGAGACCAATGGGACCCCCCACCACTCCACCAATGACTGCACCTGCCACAGGCAGAGCTGCCAGCTTGTATTTTGCAGCCTGTAAAGGAAAAAAAAAAAAATATAGTTAGAATACTTGCCTGTGGCAATGTGCATTTTTCCCTCATTGCTCTTGGCAATTACTTGAATGCTCAGTGATAAATAAACTTTACAAATTAGTATTTAAAAAAAGATGCTCGCCTATCCCACATGTATGACAGAATGTACTAAAAACAATTCAAAACTGAGCTGTCTCATGTATGCAGTTGTGAACCAGGTCCTTGCACATGGTTCTGGCTGATTATGTACACTGGGTGTTACCTGGTCACCATCATTAAATCAAACAAGAAACTGAGAAAATGCTCAGATTTTTCATAAGGTGTCTGACTCAAGGCTTGGGACTTATTTAGCAACTGACATCTACAAGGAATGGTATGGAAATTACATGTTGTCATCAACCTCTTGTTTTACGTTTATGTGATTCTTGCGAGCCACTCACTGAATGCGCTTGTCCTTGCAAGCAAACCAAAGTAGCCTCAGAACAGCGCTATAAAAAGCCCCCCAAAAATTAAATAATCGTATTTCCCAGTAGCCTGGATGTGATAGAAAATTACAAGAGAGATCGATTTTTTTTTTTTCCCCTGCTACCTGTGGGTCATTTCTTCCTTATTTCCTTAATTGCTGGTTCCCTCAGCATTAAAGACGGCAGATCAATCGGGTTAATACAGAGGATTGCTGGGAGGCAGAGTACCATTGATTCACCAGCAGGAGCAGATCCCTACCTTCCCCAAGTTTTTGGTTCCCTCTTCAACATTCACAGCAGCACTGTTGACATGGTCTTCAATCCTGTCAATCTTCTCCTGCTGAGACTAGATGCAAAGGAATTATGAGTGGGGTAACCTGCTGGGAAGCAGCAGTGAGCCAATACACACCATTTTAATGCCTGTAATCAGGGCCCCACAGCCGCTTTCATCTGCTACACACTGCACCCAGCAGCCTTAATGGTGCTTCATGATTAGCATCTGATAACCTCTGCTGAAACTACACACTTACTTTACAAAAATGTAAACTATTAAGTAATAATATGGTGGGGGTATTAGACAACGTCTTGCTGCACTTAGAGAAAACAACCCAAAATATATGATTTCTAAATATTTTCTGTAAATAGATAAATTTGCATTCCAAAGGGAAGAATAATCCAACTAGCCGTTTCTTTTCCTGCTGAGTTTCACGTTAAAAAAATATTCTGTAAAGAACATTTATAAGATCAGTACCAACTCCAACATACAAAGCTGCATCAAGAAATCTAAGCAGAAGTGTCTAATTTGGACATTATAAAACAGTGACTTAACTTTACAAATAGTGACAGCACTGAAAATATACTTGATGTTGCTCTGTATTTTACTGTTTGATTTTACAAAAACACTCCATCCTTTCTCCAAATGCAGTCAGATTCCCCTGCAGTGTCTCTCAGGGAACACTGGAGCAGAAGATAAAGGGGTCTGTGTTTTTTTTTAATCTCAGCAGTACCCAGCCTGTTTTATGTCACAAAATAATGAGACAGCTGATTTTCAGCTTAAAATAAAAGGCATTCTGGTTTGCCTCTTTCTAATTCAGAAACTGCTGAGTCCACCAGCTCTGGTATCTTCATCTACTATGCAGTCCACACACTTTAAGTACTTGGTATTCTATCTAATGATAGTTATGTGTAAAATCCAGAAAGTCCTAGGAACAGGACCTGTTGCTTTAACCTTTAGGACACTGAATGAAAATTTCTGCAGTTCCTCTCCAGCCTAATGGTTCTTAGTTTTGGGGTTTTTTTTTGTATAGGTGAAGCAGTGCATACTCAACAGAAAGGATAAAAGCTAGCTCATTTATCCCTACTAACCCAACAGAACTCTGCTAGGAGATGGGAACTGTGCATTTAAATTCCCTGTGGCACAGGAAGAACTAAACATTGGCAACCGAATGTGGATGATGAAGACATTTTGGCAGTATTGCGAGAGCAGAGAAAGAGCACGATAAAGGTGAGGGATTTTTCTAGTACTCCTGATTAAGTGAGAAAAAGTACCTGAGAAACACCCACCCTGTGCAGTGAAGGCTGTTGCCACCATTAATTAGAGCTGGAAATCGTACAGATTAATGGGCAGAAGTCTGCAGACAACACTAGAGCTTCTACTGAGCTTCATCTTGTGGCCACGTGCACTGGCTAGAATACTGTAGTTGTTCTAGTCACAAAACTCAGGAGCAACTACCAGCGCTAGTGCTGAAGCAGCAGACTACTGCCTCCTCAGAAAATTACCTTGGCAGAGCCTGAATCCACAGGAGAGCCACAAAGACACCTGTAGCAATGAGTCACTGATGTAGGGAAGGAAGAGCTGTTAGTTTTCTATCCAGGCAGAGCAGCAAAGTAGTTAAACTAATGCTTTTGGACATTCTTCCTGTAAACATTATATGCATCACTTATGACTTTGGAAAGTGTCTAATGACCTGTCTTTGAAACTGTAGTTGTATTTACCATACGTCCCAAGTAGCAAAGACAGCACCTTTGTGCAGGCATCTCAGCTCACTGTGGGGAAACTGCTCTGCCTCTACTGGCATCTGCTTGAAGATCCTAACAGTGATTACAATTTTGTAAGTGCTACTATTATTTTGTTAATGTTATTTTGCTGTTCTGTCACTTTGACAAAGTGATACTAGCTCAGTCTGAGCAGACTATGGGCAGAAGTATTGCTCATCTTTTTTGTCCCCACCTAGGAGTTACCCATTCACCCTCTTTTTGCACAAGACTGCATAGGATAGAACACAGAATTAATACTTACACTGACTAAGAGAGAAAAATCAGTCACCAACTGGCTGAGCTCAATCAAGTCCTACAAATGAAAAGCAAAGGTTATTTTGTAATACTTGCTAAAAACAAGATCACCAATGTGCAGTAAGGGAGTTCCAACATACCCCTTCTAAACTTTCCCAGGATTCGGCTGCATTTTCTTCTTGAGGTATTTCCGGAAGGCGGGAGTAGATCTGGATTAAACTTTGGGAGCCGTCATTCACTTCCATGTTATATAAAGTTTCTGAATCAGAAACAGGACGTTTATAAATAAATGCACTGAATCAGAATGCAGGTGATGTGCAAACCTTCTCACCCTTAAAGTTTCTCAAGAGTAAGCTGATACTTGACCTAATTCAAGCCAAGGAACAGCCCTGAAAATGATCATATAGGGAGACGTCCTACTCACAGAACTAGACAGTTTCTTAAAGGACGTTATTGACAAAGAAATAGATTCATTGCTATTAGCACACTTTCACAGCCAGTCCTGAGAATGATACTAAATTGTACTCCTGAATTCAAGATCATTTAAATAATTTTGTATCGACCGGGCTAAGAGAACTGAGCCTGGGACAAAAACTTTTCATTTACATATGGCACATAAAAATACTGCGCTTCCAAAACTGAACAGACAGTTATTCACTTTACAATTGATTATCATGCCACTGGTTTGATTTTCAGCCATTTGGGACTAAAAGAATCTGGAAGAAAAGACTTCCAAAGTAAAAGCAGTGAAAACCAAGTAACACAGTGCCCAGCATTCAGTGCTGGATCTGGCTGGGTAATGGAACTGTGAGGATGACAAACATTTGCAGCTCAGAGCTGTACAGGAGATATTCTCAAGTATCTTCCTTTCTAAATCACCTGGACTGAATGCAAAAGACATTAGGACAAAGTACAATGGAAAAAATGGGGAATGACAGACAGTGAGGTGGCACAGGGGAGAGCAGATGCAATGAACAGACACACACGTACCTCCTCCAGTCAAAGAGCCCACTCTTGAGCCATTACAGATGTAACGGACGTGTGTATAACTGTGGACAAGTAATTAAGTGGTAATAAAGAATAATAACAAACAAGTTTGGCTTTTTGTAACAAGGATTAAGGAAGAGAGCTTGAGAGTCTGAAAGGGAGACTGGAGAATGTATGTAAACACAGTGCAAAGATCATGTCAATTCAGCAAACTTCAGTTTCTGAAGGGAGATGGCTAATTTAGTAGGACACGTGTTTCCTTCCTTGGGAAGGTGGTCTCAAGAGAAAGCTTATTATGGGGAAGGCTGGTTAGATGTGTCTAACAATACTAAAATGTAAATACTGTATTAAAATCTTTAGAATCAATGAATGTGCCAAGGTACAATAACAATGTTATATAACTGTTACAACAACAGATACGAACAACGGAAAACAAAAAATATATTCATTAAAAAGTCAGTAACAGTGCATGCTTATTCATGGAATTATTCTAAGATAAAATAAAAATTATACATTTTCATAACATTTGTCCATTTCTCAACATTTTTATCCCAGTATCTCAAAACACATTTAACGACCTAATCTTCCTCCTCTCAGATCAATAAAGTTTAACATCAATGAATTTGATATTCAGTTGATAATTACTAAGTAAGCAGAGTAACAACCATGCAGTAAGCAATCTGGGGGTTTAATTTGGGCTTGGTTTTCTTTTTAGTTATTTCTACTCATTTTCCTTCAAGAATCCAGACATGGAAGGCACTTCACATTCTACAATAATAACCTGTTCTTCCAGAACAAATTTTTGATTTATAACCTCAGATTAATTAATGTTTTATATTCAGTTCTAAAATATCATTTTCTCCTTTTCAGTAAAATTAATCATATATACAAATGTGTGCATTTTTTGAGAAAACAGTTCTGCTACATACTCTGACATTTATCATTGGTTTTGAGTATTTTATTCCATTTCAATCCTACACAATCCTACTTCAAAATCAAGTTTCTTCTCCCAAGGAAAGTGTACTCTTCCCTAATCAGCTACATGCATGCTAAGTTGGTTGAAATTAAAATATTCATAATTCAAAAGTAAAATAAAAAGCTCACCAAGCAAAACTGCCTCCTCACAAGACTCTGCTCTTGGTCTGTCCCTAACAATCTATGCTGACCTATTGTAGAAAAGCACATCCTTGAAAGTGCATAAACGATACCGAAGTTTTGCATTACACTCATTCAAGAGAAATTAAAACTGTAAGTAGGTTTCCAAGTTATCATTTTCTAATAACTAGAAATTAGTGGGGAAAAAATTCCTCAAGAAAACTCTTTACTCACTCCAAAAAACTAAGGTAAAGAATAAGAAGGGTAAGAGGTGGTCACATTTGGACTGAAAATATGAGGAAGAAATTTACATTCACTAGTTCACTTTTCATCAAGTCTAACCAATTTTAATAGAACTGAGAATGGAAGTGGCTCCACCAGTTCACTTACAGCATCTCCACAGAAATGCAATAATACAAAACACCTTTGCAGATTTCACAGAGCAGCTCTGCACCTCATTACACTTGAGATAAAAATCTAATGCTCTGGAAGATTCAATATGTTGCTAAGAAGATTTTAGTAATTTTAAGAGTGGAGTCTCACCTTTTGTTAATATTTGTTTAATATGCAATTAAATTCCACTTCTATTGGCCCTCAGCTCAGCGTAGTGAATGGGGGGAAGGGACTATATCGTATCACTGACATGTCTTCTAAATGGGAGATTTGAATTTGTAAACTCCTTCCTTCTCCACCAGATGGGAAGCAACATGCTACAAAGAATGGGTGTACTGAAGCTCCTTTGATTAAGATCAACAGCCAAGATTTGCTTTCAGGACTGCAGCCTCTAAGCATAAAAGAATAGGCAATATATTGTGTCTGTGTTAGCAATTCAACAGAGCTGCTTTCACAGGCAGGCAAACTTGAAAAAAATATCTGTTTAATTGTATTTAGTTGTCTGCCTGTCTGTCTGTTTCACTTTAAATGGGGTGAATTATTTCCATATTCATTTCTGTTCCCATCCCAATCTTTCTGATCAATGTCTTGTCTTTCTGAAGTGCTGTTATGCTCAATGTCTTCCATACTTCAAAGGTATTTCAGATTTCAAAAGCAACCCTGTTCTTTGAAATTAAACTCTGGTTCCCATTTGCCACCTGTGTAACTGTTAGAAAAGCAATGTAAGCCAGGACAAGGCCTTTCCAATTAAATACCAGAATGTACTGAGAACAAATGCAGAAAGTTCCCAAAAGAAGAGGTATCTTAAGTTTACTTCTGATCGTAACTGAGAAGAGCTCACAAATAGACTGAAAGTAATGGCTAATATGTATGAAAGGAATCACTGAATACTGAAGACAAAGTGCTCCCCCCAAAAGAGATGTCAACAAATTAAGCAAAATTATTAATAGAAACTATATGGAAGAAGTTCCTAAAGGATAAAGGACTGCAGAATTGCTGGGAGACACTAACAAAATTGGCTACGCTGAAGATGACACCAAATTGTCCTGATGCAGAGGAAGATGTTTATGACTTCAGCAAGAGCTCTTCAATGCCCTGGACATCAAGAATTTGACACACAGTATAAGTGCAAGGAATTATATAAGAACAGAAAGTTAATATCAGAAAGACTAGGACATAAAAAAATTTCAACTACCAAGGGACATAAATGGTACCAAGGAAGTTTCTATGAATGTTTTGAAGTTAGAGGAAGAAAAATGAAGTGGAAGTGCATTGCCAGGCAAAGAAAGAAAATTACAAATGACCCAAAGAAAGATTCAGTCAGTCTTTATACAAACAGGTAACCAGGTATGCGATGCAATTAATTTAACAAGAAAGGAAAAAAGAGAGAGGCTGAAACATAATGACAACAGGTTAAAAATATTGAGATGAGCTAGGCCTATTTAGGGCCTGGAAGTTTGATGAAATTCACTCTAGAACATTTAAGAAACTGCCTCAAGCATATTTTTGAGAACTTAAGTAAGACAGTCCCAGAGGGCTGCAAAAGAAGCGATTCAGTTGTCAGAATCAACAGAATGCTGCAAATCGTCAGACTTTGAGATCCACAAGGATACTAGGACAAACTACTGAACAACCAACTACAAGATGCTGAAGGTGTCGAAGAGGTCAAGATTCATACATTAGGAGCCTAACAGTCTTTTTTGATGGCCTTGTAAGAAGACAGAATTCTTATAAAGAGGGTGGTGAGGCACTGGCACAGGCTGCCCAGAGAAGCTGTGGATGCCCCATCCCTGGAAATATTCTAGGCCACATTGGATGGAGATCTGAGCAACTTGGTCTGGTGGAAGGTGTCTCTGTCCATAGCAGGGGGCTTGGAACTAGACGATCTCCAAAGCTCCCTTCTAACCCAAACCATTCTATGAATCTCTATTCGATATATCTTGACGTTCGCAAGGTTTTTTTGATACTACTGCACACGACATTCTTGAAATCAAGGCCAGTCCTCAGATCTACTTTTCTCCCTGCTCAACCATGAGCCTTGCTAGCTTGTTAATCACACTTGAAAGAGTTCTTGTAGTTCTGCATGTAGCAACAAGAAGGGTCACAAAATCAAATCGGATGGCAGTTTTTCTAGAATGCCATTGACTGAGAAGGCTCTTTTGATTTTAAGACACATGCAATGTTCAAACAATTTTGAACAGTACTGCTACTGCAGCAATCAAATTAATTACTGGTATGTGGAGGGATTTAATCCTGATGTAACCAACTTTCTCACAGATCATTAGGAGAGAACACTGGCTGGTACCAGGGCAAAATAATGGTTTCTTCTGAAGACAGAATGGTAGGACAAGGAAAGAAAGACATTTCACACAGAAAGGTGGGAAGAACAGCAAACATGTCTGACTCGTAGCATGTTATAGTGTGTTTTCAAAATCTTTTATTTGAAAGGATTTATACTCTTTTCTTCTTTCTTGTCAGTTACCAAGTTTAAATGCTACAGGAAGAGATGTTCTCCTTACCTAGAGATTTGCTCCTCTTTTCCACATATTTCAGCAGTGGCATATAATACTGCCTGTCATCTAAAAATAGTTTTCTTCATGACATTTCTTCAAGCACTAATGCAACGAAAATGGCCTAAATGATTACTTGCACAGGATCAAATTATTTGCACAGGGAGAAAAAAGAAGTCAAGCTACCATGAAATATGAATATAAGTATTCTGCTTCCTATGAACAGTGCTCTATTTCAAGATCCAAGGCTACAGTATCTTCCTCATGGAAGGCCACCACTATTTAATTTCTTAAGATACTTAAGCATTTTCCGCTTCTCAGAATTCAGTCACAGGACATGACAAAAGTGTGATAAAGGGAAAGAAATCTACTTCTTGATTAACAGTTGTTATTCAACTGAAATCTCATTTGTTTACTTCATTTATATCTGGTCAGCAAAATTCCATACTGGATACAATGATAGAGATACAATAAATACAGAGATTAAATTCTACTACCTCCTCCTACAGTTGCAGATCTGGTCAAAGAGGCATCCTCCTGTCCTTCAAGTTGCCTTTTAAGTTCTTCTGCAGATTCAGAATGGAGCTGCAGGAAATCTTTAATGGCAAATGAAGCTTCCTCTTTAACAGGATTTATCATTCTCTGCAGACCGGGGGTGTCTTCCTGTCGGACTCGCAAACAGAGTTTCTCCATCTCTCTTATATTGGCACGGAGTTGCTGTAAACAGTATTAAGAGTTATTCTGTAGCCAGCTATTCTGTGTACCAGACATCTTCAGTGCTTGGGAAGCAACCATCATCTTTAGGACATTTAAATAATCTTTAAAAGTGCCACTTCTACGTTTTAACAAACTGAGACAATTTAAAAAAAAACACAGCTCTGCAAGGGATCTGTACCTCCGCAGCTGCAGCCAGGGCAAATTACCAGTACAGCCAATGCACAAGTACTGTGCAGTGACCAACACACCACCAACTCGCTGGTGGGAGCTTTCACAAATCCTGAACAGACAGAGGCTTCAACAGATATGAACTACTCACCCTAAGGAATGGCTAAATCAGATCTTCCCTTCCACTGTTCATTACTGATCAAAGAGAAATACTTGTGAGAAAGAAGGTGGAGGAATTAGATATTCACCTATTTGGTGAAATTTAGTTTTAGTAGCACTTCCTTTGTGGTTTTGGAGAGAGGAGTCTTGTTCCATGTACTGTCAACTAAACAGAAGCCAAATGGATTCAGCTCAGCAGCAAAGCTCAGACCCGCCAAGAGGACACGCATCCTAGGAGCTCACCAAGGTGTTACATCATAAATGTTACAGATATGCAAATGACTGTGACTTATTTTCATAATAATTTTAATGGGACAGAGTTTAAGTTCTGGGTAGAGCATAGAAGTTTATCACCCCTGTCCCAACTGTTTCCACTTTTAAAACGAAGCTTACTTAGCACAGAAGGTAATAAAAAAATTCTCTTTTCATGTATGGGAACTCCTGAGTTTTGAACTTGCCAAATTCAACCCAAAAGACATAGAATTTTTTTTTTAGAATACTTGCAATTTTGGTCTATTAACTTCCAAAGCCAAACAACAACCTTTGTTTCAAATGGCTTTCTCAAAAAAGGTGTAGGAAAGTAACACTGGAGAAAACCTTGGGAAGTCATCCCTTCAGCCCATGATCTGCTGTCCCTGTAATTATTTCTGTCAGTTGTTTTTCTAATCTGGTCTTAAAAGGACTTCTTTATGAAGAGCTACAACCTCCTTGATACTATACTGCAAGAATTCATTATCCTACTTGCTACAGCATTTCCCTCATGTCTAACAGAAATACCTCTTGCCTCAGTTTAAACCAGGTATTTCTAACCCTCCCTGTGGAAAATAGGGAAAGACAACTCCTGTCCTCTTTGCAACCATCTTTTCCATGTTTGCAACACACAGCACAATATTGTCAGGTGCTCTTTGGGCAAAACAAGTAATTTGTCAATCTCTGCAAGTAAGTCTTGTTTTCTCAGTTTCTGACTACATTCATTGCTCTCTCTAATCACTTCACACCCTTCTTTAAAGTGTGGTGCCCAAACTAAGTCAGACCCCTGACCATTCTACCTTGGATCCTTCTACTCCTGACCAAAGAGACTGTATGAGAGACCACTCTGACTACTCTCCCATTTATACATCCCACTGCTTCATTTGGGTCTTTGCATCACTACCACACAATCAGTTCAATTCTGTTCTGTGTCCCTCAAGTCTTACAAAATTCTTGGCCTAGGTCAAAGGAACTCTGAATTTAAGAATATATTGACCCCGCAGATGGCCACAGGCTGCAACAGGGCACTAATCTTACCTGACCCCTCACTGACACCATAAACTATCTCCTGCAGAAATAAACTTTTTTACACTGCTTCTCATGCCCTCCCAGTGTATCTATGTAGTATGCCAGAAGGGTATCTATAATTTGAAGGCTGCATCATTTTAAAGATGGTACAGAAGACCTGAGAGCTTTGAAGATTCATGCAAAAGAGACCTGACAGGAAGCCATCTTTCACTTGTAAAACATTTTCAGTTGAAATAAAAATCACAAAAGTGAAAAATAAAAAAAGAAATAGATTAACATTTTCAAGCAGCTTTCCAGGTCAGAGCAACACAGTGGAAAGTCTACATCTGCCTGGGTATGTTTTGTACAACAGAATCTCCTTTTGTGGGATGGATATAGACTAAAGCCAGACTGTTCATCTACAGAATTTTTTCTCTCTTTTTTCTTTTTTTTTTGTTCAATGTCTTACATCCTCTCTTGTACCTGCACCATTTTCCTTCCTCTCACTATGAAAACGATCAAGGCGGTCCTTAGGCTTTGCAACAAAATACTGCCATTTCATTGAAACTAGCTTAAACCTTGCAGTAATTAGCTAATTGTATGCTACTGCCAGCACGTATGTGGGCAAAGCTACATACTGATTCATGCCCTAACATTTTACCAAGTCCACAGGCTGTCCCTAAAAATGAAAATGTACATGAATATACACATTTGTGAAAACTAATATATGATACACAAGAGCTATTTCCTCAGTATTTTTGAAAGGGTGTCATCATGCCCTATGCACAGATTTCTCTGTCTTCTTCGCTTTCCTTTATGGGAGTTTTTAATGCGGCATCCAGTCGCCAGAAAGAAGAGGTATAGATCTATGCTCATCTATACTTCTATTATAATTTTGACCATCCTCAAAAGTACAACAGAAGTAATTATTCTGGGTAAACTGAAAATTCAGAAAAATGGCTAATTATGTGCACATGGATTAAATGTAGAATGGCTGTGCATATATTTGTCTAAAACCTGTGGCGGATGCCTTGGGTCAATATTGACTTAGGGATTCCTAATGTATTTTTACAACATCTAATTCTGAGAGCAAAGTGTGTGCTGCCGAGAACATTTGGTATCACAATAATTAATCTGATTTCTTTGCAAACAAACAGATCACAAGTCCATTGGTAAACATTTAAACAGCTTACAGCAAACACATTCTACATGTCATATAATTTATTATCAAGTACTCTAGACTCCTAACTATTTAATTAAAACAAAGATCTAGTCCACTCTTCTTGCATGGACCCAGATTCTTATTCTGCTCCCTGGGTATCAGAATGTGAACCACTTTCATGCATAACTTGTATCTAGATCTAAAAGCAATAAGCACTAAATAAAACATAAGAAAATTTATTTTGGCTGAAGGTGAAAATGGCAAACTTTGGATTCAAGACAAAATATAAATGTTTCTAGAGACAAGCAGTTTTCTTATTTCTAAAAATATCATCTTCAACACCGTTATTTTTTCTCTAATTATTGATAGATTTTGTCTTGCTAAACAAATGATACTAATGACTAAAAGTTCCAAGAGAAGCCTTTACCACATCTCAGATGTGAAAACAGACCAGAGAACAGACATAAGCAAACAGATGCTTACTACACCACAGCTGTTAAAACACCACTGTTTTAACAGAACATCTACCTTTGGAAAATTCTTTGAATATTAAGAATAAACTTACATTCAAATCTCAAAAATATTTGGTGAAAAATCAAAATAAACATTCAAACCTCCAATTTACAGAAAAATCAAGTGTATTTCATGTGTAACTTCTTATCATCTACATTTAAAAAAAGCTCACTAACACTCTCCATTCCTCAAAAAAACACACGTAACTCTAGCTCTGCCTACTACCTGGTTGTTCAACCAGAATTAAGTTCTTTCTGAGGTGAGTTGTTTTGGGGGTTTTTTTTCCATTTTTAGTCTGGTCTAATTTCCAACAGGAGTCAATAATGCACTGAAACAAACATGGGAATTAACAGTATTAGAATTGTGAAATGCAGTAGTTTAGGACTGCGCTACCTGTGCTGGCAAAGCCTGCTTGTCTAGTTGCAGTGTAGGTCACAGAAGGTTTGTTCTAGTAGCAAAGACAGGTTCCTTCTCTGAACATTCATGAAACCAACACAGGATGCCTCTCCTGCTGGCTAACCCATGCCTGTCTCCAAAATACTGGCAGTACTGCCAGTAACATGCCAGTTACAGCATGTTACAGCCACTACCTGCTGTATCTGCCTCAGCAAACTTTGCAGTGCAGAGCTGGTCATTGTCTCTTTTTGTATTGATAATCTCCTCTGGCTGTGTGCTATTTAGCAGTGTGAAGGCTGATGTTTGGCATGAGCTTCTGCACCATTTTCATCAAGACATACATATTTTTAGAAACAGTTGTGCTGACTTATGGGTGACTATGCATGAAGGCACTGAGATGATGCCCATGATGACAAATATGTCTGGTATTTCCTCCTTTGATGACATTATGCATCTAACAATAGATTTGCACACCAAACTAGTAGTCCAGATGTTCTGTTTGTCCAAATTCATGCTTTAAAATTGTCAGTATCCCTTATTTCAATACCTGCCTTCTAATTTAATAATGTAAGAGAGACAGTTTGCAGAAGACCAGAGACTCCAAACTTTTGTTTGTTCAAGAATGCAGAAACATTTCTGATTGCATTTGCCTCATAGGACACAATTAGGAAATTCCTACCTTTTAAATGAAGTAAAGCAAAACCGAGTACTTGTTAAATCCACCTGTCGAATACAAGTCTCTCTAAAGATCCATCCCTGAGATAACTGGAACTGTGTAGGTAATTTAATTCCATTAATACTACAGTCATTTTAATAACCTTACCTGAACTGTTCGTCCTGCATTGATGTGCTCTTCGTGCAACCTGTCCCAGAGCCTGCATCTCTGATACTAAAATAGAGGAAAAATACTCCATATAATTGCTGTTTTTACCAACTGGCTATGCAGAAAAAAAAGGCACTTTTGGTAAATAATCACCTTAATTTACCAAAATTGATAGTAAAGAAGCTGAGTCATAAACAATTTGCTGCAAAATCGGAGAGGTAAATAGCAATTTTTCACAAACTTTGTGAGAAATTTTGTACAATGCATTTTACTGAATGGCAGATAACCAGGGTTTAGCGTCAGTTTTTAACAACAAAGAGATACTGCATCCTGATATTGCTGTGGGCATAAATCACTAGATGGGCAGTAAAACAAATGGCAGAAGAAGGAAAAAGGAATGGAACAGTGGATAAGCAGTACTGGTCATATAGGACAACGAGGTATCTGGTACTACTCACAAGGAAAATGTCATTCATTACACAATGCTACTGTCTACATTTACACTTACCATTTCGATACAGTTACAAACGCAGCTACAAGGACCATCAGGGCAGATTGGGCACCTGCAGGATGCTCCACTAACTTCAGTGTGAAACTATCCATACAGCACTTCCCACGGGACAGAGACCAGAGTAATTGTTCCATTAGCAGAGAGCAAGTTTGGCAAAAGAACTGCGTATTATCACATATAAACCTTTTCATCATTAAAATAAATCAATCCCTGCTACAGGCAGTTGACATTAATAATAGAGACTTTATCCTGAAAAAGTAGTAAAATAACAGAAGTAGAAGCTGAGATTCCCAGAAGGTGTGCTGAAACTAACAACGAATGTATCTACAATACTAGACAAGGTTAGAATGTTTAATTGTTTAAATAACAAGACAAAACATTTACCATGATTTGTGAGGTATTTATAGGAAAAGTTTAATTCCTCAATTTCTTAATATGCTTTGTTACCAATTAAAAAAAACTTTATCTACAGTCTACATCTTTCCATAATTATTTTCATACTTTTATAGGCCACAGCAATAAGGATCACAAGTCACTCAGCTTGCTAAAATACAATGAAAAATCTAAAGTTATTACTTCTCTTCAGAGAAAAAGTTCTTTCATGTTAGGATTTAGTGGTGCTATGGAAGACAAAAGGTTTAGTGTTTAACTAAGTCAGATTCATGTCATTTTTCTAGGAAACTAGCAACTTCTGCATAAATTACTATGCCACTAAAATTACTGCCATTGTTCTTTAAAATAAAATGGACAAAAACCCCTGTATCAACAGTAGATCTTACAATTTAGTCATCCCTGAAAGCGTACTGAAACAGGAATTTCTGAGTTTGTAACAGAAGGGGTTGAGAGAAAAATTAACTATTCAATTTCAACTGACTGTAATACATTGTCCAAATAACTAGTAATAAAAAAATCCTGTTTACCAGTTAAGAAGAACAAGAATTCCTCAGGAAACCTTTACTGCTCTTTGTAACTTCTACTAGAAATGTCCAGCACATTTATCTGCTTTATATATTTAGAGGTATTACTAGTTTGTTACAAAATTCCTAGTAGGCTAGTGATGAGCTCAAAGAATCCAGTGACTTAATACAGCCAGAGCAATGACATTCACGTGGTCAGTGAATTCCTCCTTGCTGACCCTGTTTGTTACCCAACCCAAAATAGGCCACGCTCCTGGACAGTGTTCACTCTGGAGGCCTCAAGGATAGTAAAGCTTGAAAAGAGATGCTATTGATGTTATTCATCATGAAAGTTGGGACTGTTCAGCCTGAAGAAGAGAAGTTTGCATGGAGACCTCATAGCAGCCTCCCAGTGCCTACCGGGCAGCCAGAGAGAGACTCTTCATCGGGAACTGTAGTGACAGGACAAGGAGTAATGGCTACAGATTGAAAGAGGGGAAATCTAGGCTAGATATTAAGAAGCAATTCTTTACTGTGAGGGACATTGGAAGAGGTTGCCCAGGGAGGTTGTGGATGACTCAACCCGGGCAGTGTTCAAACCCAGGTTGGATAAGGTCTTGAGCCTAGTGGGAGATGTCTCTGCCCATGGCTGAGGGGGGTTGGGACTAGATGATCTTTAAGGTTCATTCCAACCCCTTAACATTCTATGATTCTATCATGAACAAATATATGTAAAACTAAGGGAGGTCTATGAAGTAAAAACAGCTATGGAATCCTAACCTATTCAGCAGGTCCAGAGGAGGGCCACAGACATGGTCCAAGGGCTGGAAAACCTCTCCTGTGAAGACAGGCTGAGAGAGTTGGGATTGTTCAGCTTGGAGAAAAGAAGAGAGATCCTACTGCAGCCTTTCCATAAATAAAGAGGGCTTAGAGCAAAGACAGAAACTTTTTACGAAGGCCTGTAGGGGCCGGATAAGGGTCAACGCTTTAAAATGTCTGGAGGTTTAGATTGGATGTAAAAAATTTCTCTACAATGAGGGCGGTGAGACACTAGAACAGGTTGTCCAGAAAAGTTGTGGATGCCCCATTCCTGGAAGTGTTCAAGGCCAGGTTGGATGGGGCTTTGAGCAACCGTATGTAATGGAAGGTGTGCTTGCCCACAGCGGGGGGGTTAGACTAGATGATCTTTAAAGTTCCCTTCCAACCCAAATCACTCTGTGTTCTGTGATATTTAATCATAATTGTGCTATACTCAAATAGTTTGACACCAGAAATATAAAACATTGGGCTACTCTTAAACACTCGATCTCTTTTTCTCTTTGTCCCATTCCCTTTTGAGAGCTCTCTTTACAAAGAAACCTTCATGCTTANGGGGTTAGACTAGATGATCTTTAAAGTTCCCTTCCAACCCAAATCACTCTGTGTTCTGTGATATTTAATCATAACAGGTCTATACTCAAATAGTTTGTATTTGACACCAGAAATATAAAACATTGGGCTACTCTTAAACACTCGATCTCTTTTTCTCTTTGTCCCATTCCCTTTTGAGAGCTCTCTTTACAAAGAAACCTTCATGCTTATGCTTTAGATCCCTTCCATTTCTCCTTGAAAAGTATCCAGTGGACATGGAGAGAACTCAAAAGCTTCTCATAGTATTTTCTGCTAAAAGCTCTTCAATAAATGTCTTACAGAAATGTATACACTCGTATGAAGACTCCAGTAAGACTCAGATATCTTAATTTCTCATTTTGTGTTGCCTTTATGTATCTTGCCACCACAACAGTGCTCCCCAGCCAGAGGTAAGAAGTGTTTCACAAAATGTCCTTTAGCTTTGGCAGGAAACTAAATTAAAACTGAAAGCAATGGAGAAAAACAGTGTCCTATAGCACCCTTTTTTTTTTTTTTTTTTAGGATTGTTGCACAGCACCAACAAAGTCGAGGGTAGTATGCCAAACAAAACAAAATTTCCACCTTCCTGTGCTACTATAATAATTGCTTTCATCTAACAGAAAGTTGTAACTCTTTTGGATACAAATGCATTTTATTCCCTCTTGGAGGGAAAGGCCATCCAATCTATGGAATGTATTTTAGAAAACAAGAATTTTCATGGGGAAAACATGGAAGGAAAAGAAAAAGTCCAGAGAACTGATTTGTTAAGGATGTAGGTTTTAAGACTTCAGAAACTGTCATATGGAAAGTCGGACTCTCAAACAGTTGACAAGTAATGATGATGGATTTATGGTGGCCACTTCCTCTGAAAAAGTGTACTTAAGGTCAAATTTCATTAAATATTGATTTTATAGTTTCTTCAAACAGTGATTTAGTAGATTAATTGTTTGGACTATCTCTGGAACCTAAGGTTTAAATCAATATTCATGAAATGAGGTTAGAGATATTGGCTTCATCATAAGTAAATAATGTTGCTGCTCTAAGCAATTTGACATAATTAGTGATTTTTTCTTAAAAGTAGCCTGTAAAATAAACAGGATCAGATTCTATAAAATTATCCTTTTACCCCTAGGGATGTTGGTTTACATGGCTGAAAGTTAATTTTACAAAAAGTATTTTAAAGAAAACCATTTAAGCTGCTGATGCTGACAACTCACAAAAGTACTGCAACACACTCATTTATGGTTAAAATGCATGTAAAAGATATAAAATGCAAATTATCACCAAGTATTTCAACTAAACTATTGCTAATATTCTGCTAACCTGAAAGTATCTAGTGACAGTATTCAAGATACGTTTTGCCATATTTTTCTTCTCACTTTCTCATAAATCTAGCAATAGAGTTTCATAATACTTATACACCTTACTGCCAGAAAAATATTTAAAAAAAAAAAAAAGAGAGAGAGAAACTTTCAGATTTTAAGAACATTACAATGAGTGTAAGGGACTATTTTTATACTGTATGTATTACTTCTCATCTATATCTGTTTCTTTTTTTTTTTCTTTTTAATACACAGAGGTTCTGTAATCTTCAGTATTGCTAACTAACTTCTGGAATAGTTACCAATTGTTTATTCAAAGGTTTTATCCATTGTTTGTTTCTAATAATTCTATGAATTATTCATTCAAAAATAAAATCTGCCAGGATTTATACTGTCTAGGGATGCAGAAATTTTTAACAGCATTCTGAAATCAGAAACATAAATCTATACTAAACATTGCTACCACTTCTTGCTTCATAAAAGTGTTGTTCTAGAGGAAGTGCTATCAACATTTTAAGAACTATGTTTACAATTAAAGGATTTTTCTGATATGCAAATTTTATTATGTTGACTGAACAGATCATTCACACTGATACCATCAACACCCTGAAAATCTCATGAAATGTCCAAATTACATACTTTTAGACTATGCAGGATATAAGGTATAAGATTCAGCTACTCAAAAAGCATCTCAGTACCTCAACGGGACCCCTGAATGCCATTACAGGAACACTGCAGAGAGTATTGCCTATAATAAAACCCTGTCTAAGCAGGAGTTTCTCTGACAATGCTTGGAGCAAAGTGTTAGGTCAGAACTAACCTAAAGACTCATTTTATCCCGAGTGCTAAGAAGTTTTCTGTATTTTCTCCTACAAACAGAAAACTGTTCTTGCAACAATCTCCCCTTCTGTCTGCAAAACAGGAATGCTTGATGCAAATGAGTTGCTAAGCCAATAAAGACTTCAGATGACCAACTCATGGCTGAATTAAGTGGAACTTATTTCATCCCTTTCCTGACAGCATGGTAACACTATCTGGCTAGATAGAGCATAATTGTTCCTTGTCTAGATATGAAAAGATTCTCAGCAGGATCGACCAGTAAGTGGCTACCCCTCCTCACTGACCAGGTTCCACAAAACACGCAATTCCCAAGATCATCTCCCACACGGTAACAACTGAACATGTCTCTGTTTCTCATGGCACCACCCAATGTCTTTTGAAGATTCTTATAAGCTGTTTACATATCCTAGATGAAGGAGGTTTTACACATAATGACAACACTTAGCAAAGAATCTCCTCAGCTTTACAAAGTAATACTCTTCCAAAAAAAAAAAAAAAAAAGAAGCAGTGCAACAGTTATGCCTATCCCCTAAATCGTCTCTTCCATTATGACCTTACACATATCAAAAGCTTATATTTACCTTCAAAGTGCAAGAATACCATTTGTGTACTGCAAATGTGCCCTGCTAGTCACTTCCCATTCTGTAATGGCAGGTCAGCCCCCCTCTCCCATCAACAGACTACCCTTCTCCAGGGACCACCCATTTGCTCCTCTCAGGAAAGGGCGTAGCTTTCATGCCACCCTTTACAGGTATTTATTAATTGCATCCCCTCGTTTCTGGATGACTTCCTCAAGTCTCTGAAGAATGCTAAGCTTCACTGCTCCACATTCATTGATGCTGTTGGTGTTAACAGAAGTGCTGCCCTGAAGATATAATGTTTAATGTAATTTTAACATAAACCAACTGCAGACTAAAAACTACCTCTCTGCAACCAAGGAATCCCTCTTGCGCATTATGGCAAATATGTTTCTTTCCTGAGCAGTCATGCAATTTCTCGTTAGAGAAAGAAGGAAACAACCTAGCTATCAAGAGTGTCTCTATTTGAATGAAACAGCTTGCATGGAAAAGCTATTATTGCACCTCCGAATCCTGTCCAATTCCCCATTATTCTTCATTAGTTGCCCTTAGCTAGCTCTGTAGCCACTGCTACGTACAGGTCATGCACACAGTCAAGGCTCCTTGCTCCCCCTGGAGCTACTCCTGCACACTACAAAACGGAGCTGCCGCAAACTGGCCGATTCCAAGGCAAAAAAAGAAAAAAGCTAAATCAGCTGGTATCTAGGTAATGTGACAAATTGTACAAATACAGAATAACAAAGAGTAAGCAACACACTGTGACTGAAATATAGGTCATCTCACGCAAGCGTTATTGCTTCAGGCAAATATTACACTAATGCACTTCTCCATTTGTGATTATTGCAGTTCATATCCTTATTGTATCCTTATTACACCCTTAACAGGAAGGAGTCAAATGATTATCTGCCATCCTTAGTCCCAGCAGCCCAGGTCTTTCTCTATCCCAGTCTGTCTCTCATCCCACGGTCAGACACCATTTCTGCACATTCACCTCCCATCTGATGGACTTCACATAATTCTTTATCCTTTATTTACATGAGCCAGGAAGAATTTCCTCTTGCACACAAGACTTTTACTTTCTCACTCTCTAGCCTGATGTTTACTACAAATGTAAAGATCTTTCTGCAAATTGAATTACCAGACAATACAGAACTTTCATCTTTACCCAAACTTGTATTAAAGCATTTAACAATCAACTTTTCATCAAAATCTCTATATAATCTTCCAGTGTGACTGATTCTATCCTGTAAAGAGAACTACATTAGTAAAAAATAAACACTAACCTTCTCAATATTTATTTGGTGTTTTCTTAACCTTTCCAAATCTGTCGGAATCGCCACTTTAATGAATTTCTGAATTGCAGGTTCAATTCGACGGAGTTTAACTTTTTCTTCATCTTCAGACATCCTAAAAGCAGCCCTCAAGTGAACACTTGTGCAATATACCTTCACCAAGGTAGAGAAGCCTAAAAAACAAACAATTACAAGCTTACAAAAATGTAGTAACCCCGAATCACTTTTTAAAAGAAAGCAAAATAAGCTAAATCAGTCTTTCACATATGTTTCAAAACCACATTTGAGCAGTATTAATAGTTCAAATGTGGATTCTGTATTTGCATTTAAATGTATTATTTCCACTTATTTGCAGGCTTTGGGGATCATTTTTCATAGATAAAACTTAACACTTAAGAGAAAAAAACCAGCTAAATAACTCAGGCAGAGGCAAACATGCTTTACAGCAGCGTAACAATGCTTGAAAAGGTTTGAAGAAAACTTCCCATCAGATGCTCTGATTGATCAGAGTTCAAGTTTCGCCAATTCACATTCAGAGTCATCTTACAAACTGTAAAACATGTCCTGAAAAGACTTAAGTTTTGGAATTCCATTTCCTGGAAAGATTAAGAGCATCTGAATGAAAATTTGCTGGTGACAAGGCTGGTAAGGGACTGGAACACAGGCCCTATAAGGAGCAGCTCAGGGAGCTGGGGTTGTTTCACTTGGAGAAGAGGAGGCTCAGGGAAGACCTCATCACTCTCTACAACTACCTGAGAGGAGGTTGGAGCAAGCTGGGAGTTGGTCTCTTCTCCCAGACAACCAGCAGGAGGACAAGAGAGCACAGTCTTAAGCTGTGCCAGGGGAGGTTCAGGTTGGACATGACGGGGAATTTCTTCCCAAAAAGGGTGATTAGACACTGGAATTGGCTGCCCAGGGAGGTGGTGTAGTCACTGTCCCTGAAGGTATTTAAGAGACGGGACGTGGCACTGAATGCCATGGTCTAGTTGACAGGGTGGTGTTGGACCATGGGTTGGACTCGATGATCTCGGAGGTCTTTTCCAACCTGGTTGATTCTGCAAAATTGCAAATGTCCCCCTACTGAAAACAACTAAGGCATCACCTAGAATGGGGTATAAACAGCTGCTGAAACATTCACAGGACCAGTAGGTACATAAGCAGCCTGAATTCTGTTCCCTGCATATGCATAAAACATAACTTTTGAGTTTCACTTCCCTAAGAGAAAGATATGTAGTACTGTATATAATAGCACCTATCTACAGAGCATACATGTAATATAAAGGAATTCAATTATGCTGAATGCACACAAGGGGAAAGAAAAAAGATTGCAAGATAACTTTTTCGTATCAATACTGTGTAAAGAGAAGTTATTTAAATAAGATTTGCTTTTTGTATGTTCCTTTAAAAAAAACCCACCACACACGGAGATGTAGTCGATTTGCAGACACATATGAAAAAGTTTTGTCACAAGTAAAAAGAGACATGTTACCCTGGTTATATGAAAGCACCTGTGCTACATCAGCAACTGCATCAGAAGGCTTTCCTTGATTTTCCTCTTTCAGTAACTAAACTAATTTAAAATAATCAACCTAGCATAATCCTTCTGGTACAGATGAGGCACAGCAGAATATAATAGGTAAAAAAATATTCCCATTTTCCACACAGTCAAATGTACCATTAACAGTGAAATTAGACATTATTTTTCTCCCATCTACCTATGGCGTGAAAATGCAGAGGGAGAGTGTTGAGGATTTTCTGAGGCCTGTGATTCCTGCAGGCAGAAAGAACTTGAAGCCAAACACCAGCTGATGGCACTGGATCTTTGAACCTCTCAGTGTTCAGTTCCAGCCATCACCGGTAGGCTTCAGGGAAGATACCTACAAACCTCCCCCAACTTCAAAGGAGCCAAGTGGTAAGCATAAGCAGCTTCCATCAGGCCAGTAAGAAAGGGAAAGCAATTCTGGTATAGGGCAGAAAATAGTTCCCACCTTTTACAACACAGGTGCAAATGAAATAATGTGTTTTTGCAGAAGAACAGAACGCTGACACAAAGCTCTCCTCCTTTAGCTATCCCACCCAACAAAGCAACTGAAAACTGAGGAAAACTCACTGTTTACTAAGAGTAGATCAAGTTAGAGGAAGTCAATCTTAAAGGTTTCACTGACACACCTTTTCCTTTTTCAGAACCTCAGAAGGAAATTATTTCATCAACTGACTTTGCAGTCACTGCCAAATCATCCCCACTTCAAATTATAGACACACTATCAGTTTTACAAACCCCCTCCTAACCCAAGGCATTTAATATTAATAGTCCTTTGCACAAGGACAAATAAACATGCAGTGGGTGGATGACCTCACATTTTTTCAGGTTGCAAAAAATACCTTTAATCCTTTTGTGTTGATTTACTCTTTTCACTGTTTTAAAAACAGTGTTTTAAATGCAAGATGATAACAAATACACTAGTTCTTCTACGATACCTTGGTCACTACAGTCCACAGCCTACAGTGTACGAAAGAGCCACTCATACACACAATATGTGTGTAGTCATATACATACACACTCATACACACTCATAAATCACAATTTAACTCAATTTTGAGCCTAGAACTGATTTTTTTTTGTTCATAATGAGCAAAAGGTAAAAAGCATCATACTCCAAACTGCAGTACTTCCTCTTTGAACACACAATTAATTTCCTGACAGCTTATATACTAATCCATGAGTTTATGAGCTAGAATTAATTAAGAATTGGTTCCTCAAAGATATTTAGGAGCCACGTCATGCTTTTCTTCAATATTGAATCATCTTGACACAAATTCTTCAAACTTATTGCACAACATGAACTCAGAGAAACCCACATCCCATCCTGTCTTAGGAAAAAATACAGCAGAGACTAAGCTAAATCCATCACAATTTTGTCCTTAACCTTTAATGACATCTAGAGATTATTAAGGGTCAAAACTGACCGTTTAGATGACTTACAAACTGGACAACTATGAAAGCAGAGTTAATGTAACCAATGGCCATGAGCCTTGAGGGGATGATCTGAATGTGCAACAGTTGTAAATTCAAAGATTTGGCTGTATGCGGGATAGTCATTTTCTTCTCCTTAAAAATTCCCAGACAGTGAACTACCTTTCATGACAGTGTCTACAAATCTCTTAAAGACACTGCTGCCTAAAATCTACTGCACGGCAGGTTTGAGAAACTATAAAAGAAGTATAAGAACTCCTTACATTCTCATCAGGTCTCTCGCTTAATGTTGTCTCAAACAGTATAGTAGCTTTTGTAACAAAAATTCTAAGTCATAAATTACAAGTAAGAAATATCGCAATGTCTTACTTTTTTTTTTTAGTTCATATAATATGGTAAATAAAATTAACAACTTTTTTTTGCCGATGCAACTTCAAGGAAACCTTGCGTACTTTATTTGGCTGGTGTTTTCCTAAGCATAACTTTAACAATTCATTTCTAAAGTAATAATGCCTGTTCTTTGAATAATCACAGAACAGTGGGACAGTTTAGGTTGGGAGGGATTTTCACAAGCCATCCAGTACAAGCTGAATTAGATATGATAGCACAGGCCCTTGTCCAGTCAAGTTCTAACACCTCCACAGATGGATGCTCCACACACTCATGAGACTCTCTCCTTCAGTGTCTGACTATTCTCCAGGTTAAAAACAAACAAACAAAAGAAAACCAGGACCAAAAAGACCTTTCTTGTACTTTATGTCCATTGCCTCTTATTCCACTGTCACGTACCTCCAAGACCAACCTGGCTCTACACAACAGTAAGATCTCCCCTTCCTTCACCTTCTCTTAAGGCTGAGAAAATCCACCTCTGTTTCTCCTGGAATATCATGCGCTCCAGCCCACTATGCACCTTGCCAGAGTCAAGGTGCTGAATAGAGAGGAAGTCACTCCCTGGACCTGCTGTTCTCCAAGACAGGAACACATGGCTCTGATTCTTTAAAATAAATTCTAGTCTGAGCAAAAAAGCCCAAGAGCATACCATATCATTAAACCAGTAATTAAATGAGCTAGATAAAACCATTTGTAACTAACTGTCCTTTATTCTATTCACCGTGGAAGATATTTTGATAAAGAAATTACAGAATTTTTTCTTTTCAAACACTGATATTACAGGCCTGCTAGAGGTTATCACCTAAGTAAAATATTTTCAATTTAATATTCAATATGTCACGCACTAAAATTCAATTATATTTCAGTGACAGAAATAAAACTTATTTAGGAGTGATCAAGACCCAAATGCAGCATAATTTTCAGTCAACTGTGTCAATAAAAGATATATCCAAAGCTTACTGTAGCAGTATTATCAAAGTATTAGGTGGTTAAAAAAATTATATTTACCTCCATTCTTTATGTTTTCTGGAGACAAGTCCAAAACTAAAACTGTAACTGTGAAGTATAATTAACATAAATTAACTTGACATCTGCATTTAATATGAAAATCATCCATGAATCTTACTACCCAAGACACAGGAACATTCCTTATCCACTTTGTTTACCCCATGTCCTGGAAATTATTTAAGTGCATCTTCCATAAGGATTATTCAACATGCTCTTGTTACTAAGAAACAGAGCAAAAGAACCTGAGGAGTTCAATGGTTTGATCTTTCCTTTACCAAATAAATGGGTATGCAAAGCAAACAAAACTTTTCAGAAGCAGATCGCTTCCTTTTTCAGCTTTTGAAGATCCAACCAGCATATGTTACCTTAGTTCATTGTTTGAATCCAACAATTCTAAGCAGAAAAAGACTGTTAAGGTGTCCAATTCCAATTGATGAAACCGTGAATTTAATTCTGACACTAACACAGAAATCTCCACTTACAACGTGGTGGTGGACACAAAGCACAGAGTCATATAGTTGCAGTCAATTAGAGTTAAAATTTTTGCTATGTACAGTAACACACTCGTGATTTGTTATTATAAATTTCAGTAAACGCTCTTAATACACATCAAATCTAGCACTCATGAAGTTCTGTTAAACTGCCTAGTGTTCTTCATTCATGTACAGTAGAACAACGCACAATAAACCTCAGGAGTTCTGCTTGCCCAGGGAAATACAATGTAACATGCTGATTTGATTTTAATTCACTCACGACAGTTTAGACAATCACTGCCACTAGAAAAAGTACTTCCAGCCTTGTAGTTAAGGGTTGTAAGGCCAAAAAGCTTTTCCCTTTTCTCACTGTAAACAAAATTAATTAGAATACAGATGCTAGAATATAAGGACTTAAAACAGCTTTCTCACTAAGGAGACCTGAAATGCTTCTTAGAGTGGTACTGGCCCCAAAATTGCAGTGACAGCAGTGACAATTGCTCACTTGGCTGAGGCCTGTAGTTAGTGAGGAACACGCTCCTGTGGCATGCTACAGCCAAACTGCATTTCGGGGCTAAATTACATCTTTCACCTTTTGTCTTAGAAGGAAGCAAAGGAAAATAGTTTTACTAGGCTGAAATAAGGCACAGTCACCAGCCCCAGTGTGTTCGTCAAGTGACATGAAACTGCTCTGTGGGATAAAGAACCACATGTGGAATTCCCCACAGAACACCCAGAATCAGAAGCTGTACATATCAGGCTGTTGTTCTTAACAGATCTGTGCATTCGGGGATCCCCTAGCAACACAAACTTGATCCAGACAAGGCAAGGGTGCATGACTGCATTCTGAGAAATCAGAGCAGACAACAGGCATTTTGTGTTGGATTTACACGTCTAAGCCAGCTGCAGAAGGGCAGAAAATACCTAATGACTAACACGTGCACACCTCTCTGCACACAGCTGAACCAGTGGAGCAAGTCTGTAGTGGGCTGACACCTGCCGTAAGAGGCTACAATGCAGCTCAACCTGCAACCAGAGCCCTAATAATTTTCTGCATTACTGAACTGTGCCTCTTGTCTCACTCCAGAATCACAGAAACAAACAAGTTGGAAAAGACCTCTGAGACCATCAAGTCCAACCTATGACCGAACACCACCATGTCAACTAGACCATGACATTAAGTGCCATGTCCAGTCTTTCCTTTAATACTCCAGGGATGGTCCACCTCCCTAGGCAGCCCATTCCAATGCCTAATCACCCCTTCTGTGAAAAAATTCCCCCTGATGTCCAACTTGAACCTCCCCTGGTGCAGCTTAAGACCAAAAGGTTCCAGAGGCCTATCCTGCCTGCATCACACCCCTGAAAGGCCGGGGGTGCGTGCAGAGAGCAGAAGCATAAGAATAAAATAAGGCTTTAAGCCTTGTATCAAGACTTTGAGTGGACTTCGGCATTCCCCAAGTTGCTTTCTTTTTTGTCTGATTTAAGCTTTTAAAAGCCTGGGGAATGCCGGGCTAAACAATTCACCACACTGCACTTCCCACTCCTAAAAAACTACCAAATAAATAAATAAAAATAAGATACAATCCGAGCTGGTGTGACCTTTTCCGTCCTGGACCAGCTCCCCATGACCTGACCTCGGGCCCAGCCGCTGCCGGGGGCACCCCCAGCTGGGCACCCCCGGCCCTTCCGCCGGGCTGGACCCCCGGTGAGGGGGAACCCGGGGGGAACCCGCCCTCCCCCGGGCAGGGCCAGGCTGTGCCAGCCGTCCCCAGCCCCAGCCCCAGTCCCAGTCCCAGCCCGGGCAAGGCCGGCGTGAGCGGCGGCCGCGGCCTCGCCGAAGGGCCAGGACCGGGAGCAGCGTGGGGGGGACCCGACCCTCCGCTCCGCTCCGCTCCGCTC
>VXAY01001956.1:108879-166285 GCA_013399855.1 Oxyruncus cristatus | reverse complement strand
ACCGCCGCCCGCATGTTTGTTTCCCTTCGGGAACGGCAGGTCGCGGAAGGGGCCGGGGAGGAGGAGGGGGCAAGGAGGAGGAGGAGGAGGAGGCAGAGGCAGAGAAGCTGCCCTGGCCAGGAAGGGAGGGCCGGGAGCCTGGGGTGAGGGCTCAGAGGCACAGAAAACTTTAATTTATTCTTCTAGAGGAGAGCCAAAGTTTCCCGCCGTAATTTTAAGAACTTTTCGTGGAGTGGTAAAATACTGTCAGGTGAAAGGGACCCACAAGGATCATCAAGTCCAACTCCTGGCCCTGCACAGGACATCCCCAAGAGTCACACCGTGTGCTTGAGAGCGTTGTCCAAATGCTTTTTGAACTCTCTCAGGCTTGGTGCTGTGACCACTTCCCTGGGGAGCCTGTTCCAGTGTCCAGCCACGCTCTGGGTGAAGAACCTTTTCCCAATATCCAACCTAAACCTCCCCTGATACAGCCTTAGGCCATTCCCTCGGCATGTTTTGAGAAAAAAATTCAAAATAAGCGTAACCTGTTTGTGTCTGACACCGACCACTGGATCCTCCCCCGACACCGCAGCTCCTGGCTGGCAGAGCGCCTGCTCCCAGTGGGAATGCCCGCACCTCTGCGACAGGTAGAGCAGAACCTCCAAGGGCAGCCTGGTGTCACTTCTGATCATTTTATCACCCCTGAATAGAAGTGTAAAACTGTCTGGCTACCTGACAATATCTGTAGAGCAGATATGTTATGTCACTATTACACCATTTTTTAACTAAACTCAGAAGCATTACTAAAACAAACAGAAGGTCTCCGATGTACGTTGATTTTGATGTTCTGAACAAGACTTGTGTGATCTGTTCATCTGTCATTCCATGCCCTTTTGGCCAGTTCCAATCTAATTTGGAGAAAGTCATTACAGTCCTTTAAGTTTTGTGGAAATTGATATGTCACTGAGGAAACAAACCTAAATTTGTTTCCTCAGCCAAACAATAGCAAGCGAAAAGCTCAGCTTTTACACATGATTGTTAGCAGCAGACAGCCGGACAGTCAGTGTGCATATATTAGCCATCCGCTTGGTTCCAAACTGCTAGATGGAATTTTCATAGGACTAATGGAGAATTAATTTTATTTATTGTAATTAAGGCTATTAAGGGGCTGAAGGATCCAAGTCCACAGTATTCCATGCCTTCATTAGTTCTGTTATTCGCAGTACAGCTTCTGGAATGGCAATGGAGTACTAAGGAATGCCAGAGTACTATAAAAATATGTTACACTGAACATATATTTAAAAAGACTAAAGAGGATGACATAGGCTAGCCTAGCATTGATGGTTTGACATAGATATGGAACAGAAACATGGAAGTGCTGACCTGGGATACAGTCAATTAAGTGCCAATAACTAAATGCCAGGGTTTTTTTATGAAAAGGTTTGATTAAAAACATTGGAATTTAAGTTTGGCTGATAAAGGTGGTAATGTTGATGTAATAGCTTCCATATGAGGTAGAGCAGTAGGCTATTCTCACAAATACAATGTGGAATGCAAATTCTGTGTAGTTCATAATAAGTGATTCAGGTGACAGTTCTCAAGAGGAGTAATTGTAAGTGAAGATTTGTCATAAGGTTGTTTTGGTGTTATTCTTGGCCTGGTGCTGTGAGAAATCACCCAGACAAAAATAACAGATGACTACTTTGCTGTTGTAAATAAAGGTAAGGGCCGTTCACTTAGATAAACTTCTTTGAATTACTTTGTAAACTCTTCTCACTTGCAAAAATACTCCTCTGAAGCCGGTCAAATTGAACGTACATTCAAATAAAGCTTCAAAGGCATATCTGGAATCTGAGGGAAAATGACCGGCATGAGATAGTGCTAAAGAGGACCTGGATATAAGCAGTTGAACGTGAGCTCTCAGAGCAAAGCTTTTGGTAACTAATACTCTGAAGCAAAACCAGAGGAACATGAAATACAATTGGAATGGATATTCCCCCCTTTTTATAGACCTCATGAAACCATTATCAAAATAATGCATTTGGTTTCAGCATTGACAGTTCAAAGGGATGTTTAATGTTGAAAAGAGTCCGGAAGAAAGTTATGAAAGATGTGGGAAATTTGCATTAACATGAGATACTCTAAAATCTTAATCCAATGCAGGTGAAGGGATACCTTTGTAATAAGCATAGTAGTACTTGTCTGGGTTAGAGATGTTTGAAGAGTAGAAGTGTTGGTTTTCAGAAAATTACAAAATCCTGAAAGCAAAACTAAAATAAAAATGAGACTAGAAATATGGCATATCTTCACTGGCTATAGGATTATATTGCCTGTGAATCTGTTTTGAAACAGTATAAAGTTTTCAGAAAAAAAATAGGGATTTTTTCAAAGATGCACTGTAGCTCAAGCATACAATCAGAATACATTGGCAGAGATTCTGTGCAGTCCAGTATGGAGTTTGTATGACCACAAGGTTATACTGATTTTTTCCTTTCCTTGAAACTTGGTGACTCCAGAAAAAGACCAAGAAGGCTACTTATGTAGCAGCAAAAGAAGGAATAGGATCACAATGATATTTTCCAAAAGGAAAGATTTTTTTATGAGTTCTAATAGGCAATATCTGAAGAGCTTCTGGCACGTTTCCTTGTGAACATGACGTTCATGCCTAACTGTCCAGTTCTGCCACCAGTCCTATTGTGATCATCCAGACAACCGAGCAGTGACTTCAGAGAAGTCCAAATCTCCTCAAGGAAAAAATGACAATGCAAAATGCAATGTCACTCATGTAAAGATCATCAAAGGAACAAGAGTTCCACCTTCAGGTCTGGGAAAATACTACCTCTGATGGCAAAAGATATCTCAGAAAAAAAATAAAATATGTAAATGGAGTTGGACCTCCCGAGTTACAGACAGAATCAGGCTTGTGCTGCAAATCTGCAATCAACTTTGAGTGTTCTTTTACAGATCTGATGACCATGTGCCTTCCTATACAGTTATCATAGAAACTGTTCTGTATTACCAATAAATAGTATAGAAGAAAATCATGGAGAATCCTAGGAAGGCACAGAGCTGTTATATATCTGACTAAGGAAGAGCTTGCAGAAGTTTCTTTTTTTACAAGAGATCATTTATAGTTTTCTGATACATGGATTCAGAACCATGATCCAGATGTGCAATTGATTTAACATACTCAGATCTATTCTCATCAGTCTTTCCCTGCACACAGACTCTCAGATAACTCATGCTGGGTATATTTCAGTGAGTGTTGCTCAACAGACATAGAACTTCCAAGATGCTTACATTATGTTCCCAGAGATCTGGGAGCCAGATCTTTTTCCAGTAGAGCATTTCAAAATTCTGTTGCCTTTTTCAATGCTTTATTATTACAGATACACTGATTCACTGTCAAAAGGCTTCTGCTGGCAAGAACAAGTAATAAAGTTTCCACTGTGTCATGGAAAACAGCCATTACTGTGTTGCGGTGAGCAGTGCTCTCTCTCACAATCTTTCGGGAGCACAAGGTTGTTTGAAATGAGATCCTCTTCTAACACACATCCCTGAAAAAAAAAAAAATCAAACTCTTTCAGTAATTCTTGACTGAAGGGTGTTCTCTGGAATATGTGTCAGCATTTTTTGAAACTGTATTCTTGGTGTAAGCAAAATACTGGGGGTTGGTTTTGGGTGAAACTGTTTGCTACTGTTGGCAAAAGTTGCGCTGTAGTTTTTGACTGTTTCTAGAATTGTGATCCAAAGCCCTTTTAGTGTAATTTGTGACAAAAACAGCTCAGATTTGGATGAGGACCATTTGTATAGTATTACAGAAAGCAGGGCTCCCAAGTGGGAATGAAACAAAAGAGGCATATTATACATTCAACATATTCACAGTACCACTAATACTGAATAGGGTGTAAAAGTAGAAGAGAAAGTAATTAGGGCAAAGCAGGTTCTATTTTAAGAGAAATGCTTCCTCACTGGTTGCACTGGTTATTTGGGTCTTTTCCAGCACATTTACAAGTCTCACACTGTGACCTTGATGCAGGAATGGTTTACAGTACCTGCCATTGATCTACCCCTGTGGCAGTCACAGAGGAAAGACTGTACAGAGAGGATGGTAGGTACAGAAACTGTCTACAGCACCTGGACCACGGTAGGATTTCCCAAATGACTAGAGCAGGGTGAAACAAGCATCACTAGCAGGTGGGAGCTCATGTTGCCAGCACTCAGGGAATGTGCACCTGTGGCACTTTTCCGAGGGAGCCTTAGCTGTCCACTGCTGGCATAACTGAAGGAGGCAAAACATAAAACCAAGTGTTTCCAGGATTGTGGTCCTACCTGGAAACTTACCCATGACTAGAATTTCATCAAGATCCATAGGGGTTTTTTCCCAATGTCTTTTTGTTCCCACTGGAGTTGAAGAGGATTTTTCCCACTCAAAACTACTGATCAGTATGTGCTGTAGCAACAGTGTATCCAATATTCTCAGGTTTGTATATAAGGTCAACTGAGCAGTTTTACTTCAGAAGAAAGTTGAGCTACCTCAGTTAAAAAACTTTTACTGGTACTGCCTTTTGTGCACATTTGTCTTGTGTTCTAAGACTGACTTGCACTGGCATCATCTTAAGCTAAATCCTGACAAGTTGCTCCAATTAAAAAAGAGTTTCCAAACAAGGCAGTTTTCCAAACCAAAGGAAGTTGGTCCATTTTTTTTTTGTTTTTTTTTTTTGTTTTTTTTTTTTTGTTTTGTTTTTTGTTTTTTTTTTTTTTCTTTTTTTGGTATAAACAAGGCCTTGGAAATTCTGTATCAAATCTTAGTGCCATTCAAATCAGTGATAAAATTTCCATCAAAATTAGCAGGGTGAGGATTTCATTTTTTGTCCAGGTTCCAGTGCTTCTTGAGACAAGAAAAGACAAACTGTATTCCAGGGGGGAAAAATAGACTATGGCAAATCAACTGAACAAACATTTATTCATCCAGTTCAGCCACCATGCTTACCAGTAAACATTCCTTTTGTGAAATCATTCAGCCTTGAAAGAAGGATTCAGAATGTCTTTTAATTGCAGATCAGAGGTGTAATATCATCGGCTTGTATTCATAATCAGTTTATATTAAGATGTTTTTAAAACCATTTTTTATTTTTCTTGTTTAGTTAGGAAGGTGATTCTGATTCTACCGTCTCTCTAACACATGCAGATCGTGAGCAACAGCTTGTTCAATAAAATCTTCAGGGAATTTTAGAAACAAATTCAAATTTAGAATAGTCACATTCATTTGGGGTTCTTTTCCACTGACTTGATGTTATATCTCTGCCTTTAAGGTTTTTAAGTTGTCTCTGCTTTCTCTCTTCCCCCTTATGGGATGACAAGAAAGACGTTGTTTGGCTCTGCCAAAGAAGTTCCTGGTGCTGAGAGGTGAATAGACAATATCTCTAGCGTGCCTAGTTTGGATTATGGAATATTTATTGGATATTGTTTTTCTGGATATGAAAAGTTTAGAAGACTCTTTATGATTTAAAATCCATGTCATACTCTAAGGCATACATGGAATTATAGTATAATCATTGAATATAGAATCATAGAATGGTTTGGGCTGGAAGGGAACTTAAAGATCATGTAGATCATGCAGTTCCAGACCCTGCTGCCATGGGCAGGGAACCTTTCACTAGACCAGGTTGCTCAGAGCTCCATCCACCATGGTCATGAACACTACCAGGGATGAGGCATCTGCAACCTCTCTGGGCAACCTGTTCCAGTGCCTCACCACCTTCATAGTAAAGAATTTCTTCCTAATATCTAACCTAAACCTACCCTCTTTCAGTTTAAGGCCATTACGCTAACATCACATTAATCATGATTTCAGCTGTCTATGTAATGACCTATTAATGACACCGCTGGTTCAAAGGCCTTGCATGCCATGTAGCTTTCGATTGTGTCCAGCAGTGACCACAAGAGACAGTGAGGACAGAGTAAGAACTGGGCAACCACATGTGCTAGTTCCTCCTTCATGTTCTCTCAGCCTTTACCTTGTTCTGTACTGGGGGTTTCCTAAACCAGATTTGGTTTGTTTTCTCAGTGGATCTCTCTTTCAAATGCTCACCCAGTCTCCCACAGAAAGTAAGGCTCTTTTGAGCAAAAAGTCCCTAGGCAATGGTTTTCACAGGTCTGCTGCTGTCTGCACAAAGAGCCTGGCCCTTCTGACAGCTCATTGCTGTCCAACTTCCCCATGCTACTCATTGCTCTGTTAACCTTATTTCTTCTCTGCATTGCCTTTTCTTAGTCTTAACCACTCCTTGTGGTCAATTTACTTGACAACTTTGATCATCCTTGTTGCCTTTTCCATTTCTGATTTTTTGGGTTGGGTTTTTTTTTTTTTTCGGTTGGTTGGTTAGGGTTTTTTTGGTTTGTTTTTTTGGTTTGGGGTTTTTTTCGCTCTAACCTCAAAATCTTGCTTTATGTGGTAATGGCCAACAAAATGGTTGGTTCCTTAGCTTATGAATGGGCCATACAGTTGCAGTGAAAATGATTGAAGGCAACATAATAAATAAAGCAGTTGTACAGAGAAATACTTTCACTCACAAGAAAATCAGGGTGAGTTAGAAAGGAAGAGCAGGAATAGCTGAAATACAGTTCAACATCTGTTGCTAGAAAGTATCTGTCATTTCTAATACGTGGCAAGTGGTGTACAATCTTAAATGTAACTGAAACATTATCTTAGTAAGTCATAAAATGTACTTTCTCATATCAGAACCTTCTATTGTCCTGTGCTGCTTTGATTCTTTCTGTCTTACACGTTTTCAAGTATCCATCAATGTCTTTGTAGGTAGGGAGGCCCTCATGACCTGGATCTTTACAGTGATGCTTGCTGGCATTATCTTGAAAAGTGTAAGTTGCTTCTGGCAGAAGTCAGACCCTTTTCTCCAAGAGATGTGAAATGAGAAGATAGTCACTTGGAATTGACTCCTTTGCTGTCTCCTTCTTCCTTGTAGGTCATAAATATATCTAAGCCATGAGGGGGGATACTGGTATAAGACAAATGGCTTAAGTTCACGCTTCAAACTTGTTTCTTTCTTCCCTGCTAGACATTTTTACTGCAGAGACTTTCATCAGCACTTCCTGAAAAAGAAAATTGATTGGTCTAGCACCAAAGATGCAAAGCTGAGGGGTTTGTCAACTCAGTTGTCAAGTCAGGTAGACTTTTTCATTTTATCATTAATGTCAGGTATGCACTAAAACTGTGAAGTGCTCAAGTTCAGTAGCCATAGAGTAGAAATGCTGCATAAACAGATATACATGATCCAAAGAGACTTTATTCCATAGTGAGGATTGTTTTTATAAATAAATAATGGTTGAATCTTGTTTTATTTACTTTTAGTATCACAGTAACACTATGAAGTCCTGAAGTTCAGTCTCATAGAAATAAACCTACTTTAGCATTTTGTTTCAGAGAAAGAAAGCCTCTAAAGCCTATTTTAGTTTAAAATGTAGTTGAAAGTTTGGTTTTCTTGATAAGTACTTTAGAATACATGTTCAGCTAACTATGTGGAGAAATAGCTGTGCAAGTCCCATTACTGCTAATGCTATTACTAATTCCATGCACTTCGTACTGAATATTTACATCTTTGTTTAGTATTTAGATGAGCCATGATACTGCTGATTTCTCACTGTTACAGTCATCTATATTACAAAAAGAAAAACATAAACATGATAAGGATCACTTTTAGTTAAAATGCTACATAGTTTTAATGCTATTTAAAAGTTAGGATTATTACAGTTTGAATTATACTCTAAATTGTGACTAAAAGGGCTTAATTTCTTACCTTGGAAATAGTAGATTGGATTAATGTTCTGTGGGCACTGTGAACGTAGATTATTTTCTTTGTGTGCAACAGCTCTGAGTTTCAGAGACACTTAAGAGGGGCATTAGCTTAATTCTTGGGTGGTACAAAGAGTGAGTTATTTTAGCAGTTTTATACGTGGTGGCAAATACTGTCCTCAGGAGGGATTTCAATCATTTATGAGTGGTTTCCTTCTACATCAGCTGCAGACAGGTAAAACACTGGGAAACCAGAAAAACTCTAATGGTTGCGTGACTGTGTTGGCAATATTACACAATGATTGCTTAGTTTGAGTAACACGACTGTGTCTTATTTTCAGTCTGACTGCTTTGTGCTGAGGGTTGTCTCCGAGCTGGACAGCAGTCCTAAAGAGAACAGGACAGAAGTGATGAACACAAAATAGCTTTTATGAGCCCCAGGCCTCAAAATATACCAAGACAACATTTCTATGGAGCCAAGCACAAAGTCTGCTGGTTATCTTTCTTTTGCAAGTAGCTTCTTAGGTTTCTTAGTTGTTCCTCTCAATTGTAATTTTTAATGTGGCTGTGATTATCTTAGGGTTTGATTATGAGTTTTACTGCTCAACCACTCTACTTATTACTGACTTGTCCAGTCTCTTGCTGTGTCTGGAACAGAGCTATGGCTCAAAAGTAATAGCTGTCATCATTTTCCCAAGGAATACACCAAAAATTTGGAGGGAGAGATTGTCTAACACCTCAAGAGATCACCACTGTTATTCTGCTTGATTTCTCTTGTGAAAAATCATCAAGTTCCTTTCACTGCTCCCTTTCACTCCTCAACATCAGGCCTTGGAAGCAAATGGGGAATCTGCCAATACTTTCACCTCTAGTATTAGAAAATTTAGAGGTAAGACCAGGACAAACTTGATGTAGAGGGTGTCTGGATGTGGGGGCTGACAAGAAGCACAGCAGAAGTGATGCAGTGTGTGGATGGGAGCAGAATACACCTGAACAGTGTGGAGAAAGGACTACAGTGAAGGTAGGAGTGAGTCCAGATTCAATATGTTTGTCTGAGAATTCTAGCAGACATGTGGGAGGAAAAAACTTCAAAAACCAAGACAGAGTGAGCATTAAAATTTTACACTGGTGTGTTTTTAATCTAATGCTGTGTGGGTTAAACTTCTGGTTTTGGGTATGTGACTCAGGGGTTTGTCAAATTAGTTTGGCCCTCCTAAGTGAATCAGATGAAAGTTTGCCTGGAATTTAAAAGTGCCCTCTGTTTCTCAGGACTGTTTCAGAGATGATGACTGAAGAAATTTCCTGAGACTAGTTGAACGTCAGTCTAACTCTTCAGGTTAATGGACTCACAGTAGAACCTGATGTTCAAATGCGATAAACAAGACTCCCGTCGTCTACTTTAGGCTCCAATTACTCTGGAAAACTTCTGTTAACACATACATTTCTGCCATTTCAGGAGCACCTCCAAAATATATTTCAGGAGAACAAGTTAGTCCTTCCTGAACTTCCTCACTGCAGCCCTCTGTCATCTATGACTTCCCTTTCAGGTGATAGGAGTGCAAGCACTGAGCACGAAGAGCTGTCCCACCAATTGATGCTCTTCCTGCAACACCGATTTCCAGCTGCAGAAGCTCTCTACCAATACTGGGTCCTAGAAAAAAAGGCTCCATGCACGTACAAGGGGAGAAGCAATAAAATGGCTTGTGTTTCCTGTGGAAGTCTGTCTTTACAGGTAGTTCTGCAAAGAAAGAACATAAGTGGGATGGTAGCTTGGCTCTGCACCCTTTGGATAAGGAAGGAGGCTTTGAGGGAGCAGTAGGATGAGCTTGCTGATTGGGATGCTGGGATCTGCCATCTTCCAGCCCACACCCTACATGTGTTTCTTGTTATTAATAGCCTTGTTCTTTGCATTGCCACCCTCAGAGTACTCTGCCACTAGTCTTTTCTCTCTGTCCTTGTCGTTCCTTCCCCAGCTCTGTTCCCCTACATATGACTCATCCCAAAAGCTCTTTATCTTTTCCACTGTCCCAATGCCCTGGGTCTATACTGCACTGCAACAGTGCTAAAGGTATTCATAACAATACATAGCAGTGGTACCAGTACTGTAAGGAGAGGAAGAGATGTCAAAGATACACTTTCACAGCCACTCTTAGCAGGGTATAGTCTTCAGCAGTTTTGTTCTTTCCACCCAGTTGCTGTTGAAGCAACTTCCAAAGACCAGGCAACAGACTTTGTGCTGCAAGAAATAATAACATTTCAGAAAAAAATTGTATAAAAAGTTAAAATTTTGTCAAATGTAAGATTTTCCTTAGATTTGTGGAATTATAGGCAATATTTATTTATTATTTTATTGCTTTGATGTTATGAAAGAAATCTGAAGTCATAGAATGACAAACTATTTAAAGCTTCATTTTAACAATTTATTGTATCATTTCATTAGCATAAGGCATGAAGAATGCAGATATTGTGATTTAAATGATTTAACACTCGTACTTTCTAATGTAAACTTCTTAGATAATGTTCATGTTTTATCAGACTAAGTGAGAATTTTGCCACTAATTTCAGTGTCACCAGTATTTGACTCATTTAAGATAAAAAAATGTCCTATTTCAATGTTGGCCTACTGGAACTCAAGCAAAACATCTTAGGATGATTATGAGGCATATACTTGTCCTTCAGAGTTTAAGTTGGTGAGGTTTTTTGCTGTACATTTCCCGTTGGTACTGCAGTTTCTATGAAGTTTCTTCCCTAGACTGATGTCCAGTCTCACAGCAGTCCTTCAATAGTCATTTTCTGCTAAGGCAGAGTGTTGTCACCAAGTGCATATGGGTACAAAGCGAGTCATCAACTCTGGACTTGAAAAAGCAAGAGAGAGAGAATAAAGATGATTGCTCTCTATGAGACAATTAACACTGGGACGTTTACAGAACGGGGACATGGTAATTCTTAGTAGATGGGTTAGATATCATGGACACAAGCAGATTAGCTGCAGCGTGTTACAAATAGAGCCAAACTAAAAGGTTTCATAGTTTTTCATTGCCAGCTACTTCATTTAATCATTTGCAGCAACGAGGAGTGACAGTAAAGGCACATACAGGAAAATCAATGTGATAATGTGTATATATGTATAGCATGGCAACTATGAATATACCAGAGGTTATCCACCATTCACTGTTACACTTCTGTCTTATGAGAGAAAATGGAAGCAGAGTGAATAAAAAGAACAGTGGGATTTAGTCAATTTCCTGCCAATGTGCAAACATCTGTATCTGTATTTGCCTTTAGCAAAATTAAAGTGTGTTGTCCGAGATCCATGTTTGGCAGAGATGGCTGATGAACCTTCAGGTAGTGCGCTGATTTTTTTACATCTTTTTTTTTTTTTTTCCTGACAGGTATTATTGCTGTGATCTGTGACCCAGCTCCATCTTGGCTACTCTGAAGGATATCAGAGATTGAGCAGTTATTGGAAACACTGATTGAGGGGTGACTTGTGTGCACAGAAAGAAGGGGAAATTTATCACCTAATACTGAAATTGCCCTGACATGCCTGGTGTGTAGAATTTTCACCGCATATTTCTGGGCTGCAAGCCTAAATAGCACAGCCCAAACATTCAGCTTGAGAGGAGGAGTTTATGACAAACTGAGTGTGCAAGGTGAGGGAGAACTATAGGGTTCAAACAAGATCAACCAGACAACAGCAAGAGACTGGGGGCAATGGGAGTACCGCGAGGAAAAGAGTAAAACTAGATTTTTGGATATAGGTCTTAGAGTGCAATCTCCATCAACCCAGGCTATAGGGTAACACACTCAGAGCATTTTTAAAATTCAAAAAAAAAAAGTACATGCTTTGGAAAGAGAGGTCAAGTGAGGGCTGCAGCAGGTATGTGGATGGCTCTGGTGCAGCAGGACAGGCAAAGACTTCCTGAATTGCAGGGTCCCAGGTCTGAGCACCTGAATACGGGCAGCAGAGCAGCCTTTACTTTGATGGAAGCATTGCTAAGGGTTTCCTTTTTCCCTCATCGTCCTGAAACTTGGGTAAGATTTCCTTCTTTAAAACCTCTACTTTTCCATTGTATTTGGTTGAAACCACCCAGTGGGTTCAGAAATTCCAGTGGGGTCTGGGGGACAAGTCATAGCTTAACATAAGATTTGTTTGCCTAAAAAACTTGGCCAGAGGAGATGGTAATTAATATTACAGATGTCTGTGGCACAGGTGGATGAGGTAGAACAATTCGAAGAGAAAGAGGTGTTCTTTGGATTAAAAAAGATGTACTCCTGTGGTAAAAAAAAGCATATTTTCACATAATTATGGACTATACCGTAATACTTACACAGGAAGAGGGAGAAAAAAAGTTTCTTCAGATACAGAAGATTCTTCTTCACTCTTATATTTCCTAACTTCTAAATGCTTGACTACAGCTACATAACTTTTTAAACAACTTTTTCTGTGTGTGTGAAATACATGTATAGACTACAGCAACTGTTCAAGTGTGAATTTATTTTTAAATAGAATTGACTCCCTGTATTAGTATAGGCACCCTGGAAGTGGAAACGTTTCTATATTATCACCATCTATCTTTTGAGAAAGAGATGGATATTTTTACCTTGGCAATTCTGGTAGCAAGGTGGAGGCAGTTTTACAATAATCTGAATATATTTAAGGTGCGCAGTTCATTTTTATACCTAATGAATAAGTGTGTGCCCAAGTGGGTGGATGGAAAATAAGAAGCTTTTGGATTAAATAGAGAAGGTAAAACATGTTACATTTATGCATGTAATGTAGATATTCCAATGCATTTGATAAAGTCATTGTTAGATACCATTTTTAATGCATGTGATGGCAATCAGTTTTCTTTGAAAACTGTGATTCCAGGAGGTGTGTGGGGGGGGAATATCTGTACAGTTTAAAAACGAATACAAATGTTTCATTTAATTAAAGCAGAAATCACATTATTTTCCAGTCACATTTCTCCTATGGCCCCTGTGGTGCTGTAGGCAGCGATGAAATAGAAACTGGCACAGCCTGGAAGGACTGCCAGCAGAGCGGGCACTCGCTAACAGGGCGACACGCGATTTCTTCCGCACCCAGTGGAGTCTGACACCTTTGCTCTGCAGCTGCCCCATGCGGTTAGGAAAGACAAGCTACCAAATGCTTTGCTCGCACACATTTGGTAATTAATAGTCAAATGATGCCTAGGAACACTGAGGCAAATTAGGACGAGCATTATCAAGAGAATACGGTGGAAACGGTCCAACAGCCTGCGTCAGGGAGCCTCAGGCACGGAAAGGAAGGACACCTGCAGAGACATCTGAGGTTACAGAGAAGAGGATGAAGTGAGAGTTTTCTCCCCCATTCCCCTGCAAAAAGATGTCTGGTCCAAAAGCATCTGTCAGTCCTGCTGGCAGGAGTGTGCCTGGGAGGTCTCAGCTGGAGGTAGCAGCTCCATCAGGTCCGTCACTGTTGGTCAGGCAGCTGCTGCCCCTGTTGCCCAGCTAATCAGCAACTGTTACTAAGCAGCTAATCAGCTGGAGTTTGGGAAAGAAGATGCTCCAAAGAGACTAAAAAGTCATCTTTCAGGAGGACTACAGAGCTTTACTTCTTTCCAGCAGTCATAATCGTGTCCTGGTGTGATGAAATTTTCTGTGTTTTCTAGCATTTCCTTGATAAAAATAGTAAAAATTGCTCCTTTGCCTTTAAGGAACTTTATGTGTTGATATAGAAAAAGTAAGCATCCCTTGGGAATTACCCATGGTGGCTGCTGTGTCATTATTTTCTCTAGCCCTTCCTTCCTTTGGGAACAAAAAGGGATCCTTCATTTGTCAGGATAATTTTGTGTTGGCATAGGTTATCTGGGAGAAAAAGAAATTCACATTCAACTTGGCATTGATTTAGTTGCTTTACTTTTTTTTTTTTTCCCCCTAGGTAATTTTGATATAAAATATGAAACAAGATTCGAGTAAACCACTTCTGAAAGGCTCTGTGGCCTCTGAGCTGGGAGTCTTTCCTGACCACATGCTCTACCCTTCAGAGCAATTTCATTCAGCCTGTATATCGGCTTCCGCTGGATGTCCTAGAAATGGTAAAATCATCTAATTCAGCCTTATTCGATTGCTGCATATCAATGCAGAAAACAGTGCATTGCAACATTCTCATCCTGTGTACAAAAGAGGGCAACATTTTTAATGAGAAAGGAAAGAGAAAATACGATAATAAACTCAAGACCCTGTTCATTTAGATAGCTTCTAATCAAAACATTTGCATTTTGTGAGTAAATCTACATCCTGATGTCTGATATCTGGAGCAAATCGTGACATACCTTGGGTATCTTCATGCTTGGGAGATAGATCCAATTATAAGGGTAAATCTGCCACCTTCCACGCGTTTGGCTCTCAGTGCTCTCTTCTCAACACATGATTGCGTCTTAAATTTTGTGCTTAATATTTCATGTTTCTGGAATGAATGAATCCTGGGAAGGAGACAGAGCAGAGGGAAAACAGGTACGCTATTTCTTGGCTTTCAGGTCCCTTGTGAGCTATTAATTACAAAGCAGCCTTAAGAAAGAATGCCAATAGCCACGTCTAGTCCCCTTACAAAAATAAACTTTCTCCAGAATGCACATACACTATTGAAATTCAAAAATAATTTCAACATATTGAAAAACTAATTTTAAATGCATTGCCCTAGGATAGTACAACAAAGGGTGAGGCATGGGAAAGGGAAGAGAAGTACCTGGGGAAAAGGTGTGTGACAGAGATGGATTGCTCTACTGAAGACTTTCCCATTTTCCCGTTGGTTTGGAAGACACTCTCTCTCATGGAATAGTTGCCTTGGCCACAGCAAGTGAGAGGCTGCTGCCCAAGCTCAACACACTCATAATCTATGCAAAATAGCTAAATCCCAGTCTCAGAGGATACTAGCGATTTCTAAGCAGAGATAGATTTAGCATTTTCAAGTCTTCAGATCATCTCCCTTTGATCTGAGACAGAGCCATGGTCCTGCCATTGTATGGAAAACATTAAGTTTAGTGTGGGACTGGTAGACTGATGTTTGTAGATGAATTATTTTAAATTTTGAGATGTGTATGTGAGAAGGAGAAAGATGATCTTTAGATCACCCTTGCTTCCTCTGACTGATACTCAGCCACTACCACTTTAAAACCTGGTGATTAATTTATTTGTGTTTTCAAGGTTACCTATGGGAAAAAAAAAAGAGACAGAAATTTGATTTTAAAATTACATACCTCCAAAATTGGTGGTGTTTAGGATGCCTGTCAGTGAAAAGGTAGCACTTGAAATAAATTGCAAGTGTGATGCATATCAGGATAAACCTCAGAATATTCCCAGATATTCTGGAAAAAGAGATGGGTGCCTGGGGCCCTGCTTAGGCATCTGTTTGCCATATGTTTTCACTGAGGAAATGAAATAAAATGTCAGAAAATCTGCAAGAGGTAAAATGTAGGAGGCACCAAACTAAAAATAGCAAGGCTTACGTGGAGACTGGACAGCTGGGTCTTCATGGGCTCGAAATGTAGTGTAGATAATGCAGTTTTTACCAAGTGCTTCTGAAGCACAGTGGTACTGGTCCTCACAGAAGCCATAGCTGATCCATGGATCTCCACCAGAATGCAGAGAAAAACTAGATTGATTGCCCACAGTGGGATACAGGACAGATTAAAAACATCAACAAGTTAAAAAGATACATGTGAATGAGATGCAGGTGTCAGACGTGAAGAGAAACTTGTCATGACTCCAGGCACAGGCACATCATGAGATAACCCTAGGAAAGAGAAATGTCAGTGTGTACTAACTGATGCAGACCACTGGCAATTAAATAGAGCAAAACACTGAGTGCTCAACTAGACAGGGAGCTGCTGAAAAGATGAAGTAGCAGAAGCGCAGAAATCAGAGTATAAATATGTACAGTAAGCTGCATAGCTGAGTATAAAAGCTGTACACAGAGCCTATTAAACCTATTAAAAACTAATATACCTGTGTCCTTCAGAAAAGAGGCAATCCATGATATTTTAGTATTACTGTGGCTATCAACATTATTGCTCAACTCTAGATTTGAGCTGCTGAAACTGGAATAGCTCTGTCAAAACTGATGGAGACAGCAGTTTGCACCAGCAGGAGAATTGGGTCTTGTCTTTTGGCTCAGAACATCTATCAAGGTGGTGTGTGAAGAGATACCTCTGCTGCTACTTAAAAATAGAGTACCTGGCTGGGCCAGCGATGCTGTATTAGCATGGATATTACTAGAACTTGATGAACTATTTAGCCTTTTTGCTGTTGTTCAAAAATCATTCATGAACTGATCTTGATTCCTTATAATAGATTCATTTTTCAAAGACCTGGCCTGGAGATTTAGAAGGAAAATATTGTCTATGCCTACGAGTTTTTAACTTTGACTATTTGCTACTTGTGATGCATTGGTCACTTCAATTGCATTTCCATTTTGGTGCTCCATGGTTAATTACTGGAGTCTGGACACATGAATGCATGATTACTAATGATTAGTGAACAGGGCATACTCTTAATTATACATGAATAGTCATGTTTGTATCTGAGAATTCAGCTGAAAACAGACATTCCCAACACATTTATGCCAATAAAAATCAGAAATAAGGAATAAATTAGGAGAATGAAGTTGGAAGGGAAAGTTACATTCAAAATTTGAATACAATTTCATAAACTTTTTTACACCACTTGTTTCTAAAAAGTGTTTGCAGAAAAATATTGCTTCCTCTCATGCAGAAGCAGAAAAAAACCTCCATCAGGCAACTCAGTGTGACCTTGTGCATGAAGATCATGAAAACTCATCCCTAAACTGAGCCCTACAACTTCAGACATACGGGAGCACTCAGTTGTTTGGTTCCACCAAGGCCTGCATCCCTTCCATCATTGGGAAGTAATGAGCTACACAAGTTTCAGATTAATTTATAATGGTCTTCTTAATGATGTGCTTCTCTGAGTCCCTACTCTGAAGCGAGTTTTCAGTACCATGAGATTGTATTTCTTATTCTGCAATACATATCCTCCATGCAATTTTTTAATCAGGCAATTCTTGTCACTTTCTGCAAATTGCCATTTCTCTTTGCTTACCATCCCACTTGTTTTCGTATCCTGTGCAAATTTAATGAGTGGAAACTGTAGCAATGACAAAATAGTTCACTAATAGGAACCAATTCCCTAGTTACATCCTTTTATTTCCATATAATGTGATGTTCAAACTCCATGGTCAAATGATATGAAGGCACAGGCCTGTGAATATACTCTATTAGCACAGCTATCATTGTCAAACAGAGAAATAACTGTGAACCAAAACAAAGTTGTAGAAGATAAAATAAAGAAGGTTTGTTTGACAAGACCTGCATTCTATGAAATCATATTGATTATTGTTAATTGCACCTTAAATGTTCAATTCTGTGTTGTGGGCTTGTAAATGAAACTTCTCATTGCATGTCCAGGCTCAGCATCTGAATAATGCATCTATATTTTTATTGGTCACCTTTCTGTTCTTTTAAAATATTTGGAATACGTCGGCAAATGAAAGATCTTTGAGATTTTTCCTGTTTTCCATGTTGTGTGTTTCCCTCTAGACTTGATTGATTTGTACATCTGTAATTGCAGCTGACCCTGCATCATATTTTTCTTCATTCTAGATGCCAGGTTTTCTGGTCCTTCTACAATGTTTTATTTTATTACAGTGTTTTATCAAGATTTGTTCTCTTGATTCCTTCTGAAATCAAAAGGAAATAGTGGTGAACACATCTAATTTTTCTGAACCTTGGTTCAAAATTATAATACCCATTTCTAGCAATGGGCCAATATTTGGTGCAGAATTTTTTTCCTCTCACATGTTTCTCACATGTTCCTTCTAACTATGTTGCCCATTGATTTTTTCTGATATACCTGTTTTCGGCAGAGTAATTTTTTATAGATTTGCAGTTTGCCACTGTTATCCTTTTTTTGCATTCTCTGTGCTAATGTTTGACGAGGATTTCTGCATTTTCTATATTTCACAAATTCCTTCTTCCCCAGCATGAACTCTTTTCTGCTTCCAAACTTGCGGCTTCTTTTTTTTTTTTTTATATCCCAGTAGATTGTTCTTGAAAAATTTCCAGTTCCTGTTAACATTTCCCACATTAAATTAATGTTCCTAGCATGTTAAAGCAACAGGGATTCTTAAGCTTGGACAAATTGTCCCTTTCTGTCTCTAACTGGTATCACATCCAATGTGCATAAAGTAAATGTAAGAGCGTTATGATTACAGGTAGTCAAATAGGCAGGTCTTTACCATCTGAATGAGCTCCAGTATCTAATGTGCCTGTACTGGTTGCAAAATGCCTGTGAAAGCAACAGTCCATTGGGGTGCATGAAAAAAGTACAGAAGTTCGCTTGTACAGGAATGTTGTTTTTAAATAAATAAATATATCTATATTGTGGGTGCATGCTCAAAAAGTTCTTAGTGATAGGGGCTCACAAACAAAAAGGTTTGGAGACCACTTTAGGCCTCTGTGATCCTAAAGTCATGATCAGCCTGCACAGCCCGTTTCTGGTTTGTCCTGGCCATTGTCAGGATGCTGGGCTAGATGGACCTTTACTTAAAACTATCATAAGAGCTTGTAATCCATAAAATTAAAACCTTCTGCAATTGTGGATGGTCTTCAGCTTTCTAACAATATATAGGTTTTGATATAAACTTTTTTTCTCCCTCTTTTCTCCCTACTAAATTAACATCTTTTAAATGTCCAGTGTCATAAATCACTCTTCTAAGAGTATTGAAAACAAACCTCTTACATGATATTTTCTTTTTTTAACCACCTACTCTGATTGTAATAAATACAGAGACAGTTACAGTAACATCCTTTGCTTTATATGTTATGCAGGTTTGCATGACTGGTTTGGACTCCACTGACTTGATGGCGACAGGTCTTCACAATGGGGGCATGGTCTACAATTCAAGATTCAAATCAGTAGTCCACTTCCAAAAGAGCTCCCATGGTCTAGAAATGTCTAGGTTTAAAACCAATATTGGACCAATAACTAGGCTGTTATTTTAGGGCATACTGTTAGAAATGCTGTCCTTTCCAGCTTCATGTGTCTCTCTCTAAGCGCAGAATCACTTATTTGAAGGATTTACTGTTTAGACCATTTTAACATGTCTCCTAGCCCTGCAAACCTGATGGGTTTTGCAGTCCTGGATGATTCTGATCAGAGCTGACATCTGTGGGCTTCTGTGAGGGATGTGGGAAGAACGTACTAAATATGTCAAGTTAGAGTCTCCCCAAGCAATTTGACAATTGTTAGTCTGAAAGCACTCTTTTGGAAAAACATGCTGACTCATGGCATGAGAGGAAGGATATATTTTTTAAAGCAATAAGCTAGTATGGTAGGATCTGGATTAACTTCTTAACTTTTCCGAAGTTGGCATATTACAGAACAAGTCTCTAAATGCCTCTGTCCATAAAAGCTCTATCCATACAGCAACTATAATATTTTTTCTTCTGTCTTGTTTCATTTATTGTAAATGTCTTTGAAGCAGGAGGTGTCTGTGGATGTTTCCAATTACGAATGTGAAGAGAATTTGGCACAATGGGCCCCTTATTTCAATTGGGAGTTCTGCTGGCTACTCCCATGCAAATAATGTATGGCAGCAAGATTCCAAAAAAGTACACATGGATATTTTTGCTTCTATTTGACACTATGGGTATATCGTAGATATAAAAATTAGGCCAAAGTATCCTGGCAGCAAATGGGTAAATAGGTGTATATAAATAGCATTGCAGACCTGTAAGGAAAGGGCAGGAATCACAGAACCACAGAATGATTTGGAGTTGAATAGGACCTTTACAGATCACCTAGTCCAACCCCTCTGCTATGGGCAGGGACACCTTCCGCTAGACCAGATTGCTCAAAGTTCCATCCAGCCTGGCCTTGAACACTTCCAGGGATGGAGCATGCACAGCTTCTCTGGGCAACCTGTTCCAGTATCTCACCATGCTTTTTGTAAAGAGTCCAATCTAAACTTACCTTCTTTCAGTTTGAAAGCACTGCCCCTTGTCCTGTCGCTACAGGCCTTAGTACAAAGTCCCTCTCTGTCTTTCTTCTAAGTCTTCTTTCTGTATTGAAAGGCTGCAATCAGGTCTCCCCAGAGCCTTCTCTTCTGCAGGTTGAACAACCCCAGCTCTCTCAACTAGTCCTCACAGGAGAGGTGCTCCATTCCTCTAATCATTTTCATGGATCTCCTCTAAACCCTCTCCAAGAGGTCCATGTCTGTCTTATACCAAGGACCCCATAGCTGGATGCAGTACTCCAGGTGAGGTCTCACAGGAGCACAGCAAGACTTCCACCTGGCAAAAAAAACCATGTTGCTTTTAATCCAGACGAGTTTCGTGCTGTTTCTCCTCCCATTAACAACAATCACTGCCACTGACCCAAGGAAGGGAAGGCACCACAGAGGGAAGAAGTGGGCGGGCATGGTGTGTCTGCTGCTGACAGAAGTTCTGCCATGTGCCAACTATTCATCTGCGAAGCTGCAGCCCAAATGACATGGCAGCCCAGACTGAACCCAGGCCTCTACTTGAGCTGTGAGAATAACTCAGTGTGGAAAAGTGGAAAATGCCAACACCAAATAGCACTTTCCACCATACTTATTAGATTTCTGTGATCTTTTTTTTCTGCTCCTGAGGGGCCGGCAGCATGGTTCTGAAGCCTTTTTGTGTCGCGTTAACAACTCCATCCTTGGAAAGAGAGGCTGTTTTGAATGCATGGAGTAAAACAACCTTTTTTTAAAAAAAACCCTCACATTTTGTAAGAGAATTTGAAGATTTCAGTTAAGTTCATGATGTCTATATTTTCAGTTTCTCAGGTTTAGCCATCTTTGATAACTTACCTTCAGAAGTCTTCCACTGAAAGCTACTACTTAGGTCTAAAGTGGTCTAAAGTTCTGCGTCTGAACATGCAATAGATCCTGATTTGCTTTCCAAAAGACTGAACTGCGTCAGCTTGCCCAGTCGATGGAAACACTTTCCACTGTGCTTCCCTCAAGAGATCAGTTTAAGACAGAGACCGGTACTTCTGTAAAATTTGAACCCAGAGCCCTCCAGCTTTGGCAGTTTATTTTCACGACTAAAATTTTTTCCTCAACTCCTTAATTTCAAAGGGGCAGTTGTCCACCAGGCTTAGCTTTAGCAATCAGATGAAAAGCAGATGTCCATGCTGAATATTGCACAGCTCAGTACAGCAGGCAGGAAACTTCATGTAATAAAATTACTCAGGGTGGAAATTCTTGACTGTGGCCCAGTTCACAAAGCTTACAAAGAGCCCTGCCATGAGTTTGATCATGCCCTTTGAAACTAAGGGTAGGGGGAACAAAATTTTAGTCGTGAAAATGAAGTCCCAAAGGCTGGAGGGCTCTGGGTTCAAATTTCTCAAAAGCATTAGGACTAGGTTTTAAAACTGATCCTTGCAGTGAACTGCAGCGGGAGGTGTCATCAAAAACTGAGCAAGCTGGCACAGTGCAGTCTTTCCTCAAAAACAGGGAGGCAAAACATAAACTTCTGAGGCAATAGGCTTTTTTTCAGTTAAAGGCATTCTTTAGATGTTATTGTTAGCTTGTTTTAGTGTCTGTTGGAATATAGGGCTTCTTCCAATGGTTCACTTTCAGCTTGAACGTCCAATCTAAGTATTTTGTTTGTTTTTTAACATTTATTTCATTAAGAACTCCTTATTCAGTATAGTAATTCTTCTCTGGTTTTCAACTATAATTTAAAAAGATTCAGTAATTTACCATCAAGACCAACTCTCAGTTCTTTCATACCTTCTGAGACATTTTTTCCATCATTTAAAGGTTTTTTACCTCCCCATCACATAGGGAAAGACGATGATGATCACACTCAGAGTTTATTCTTTGAATACTTGTTTTCTGTTGATGATGTACAAAACTATTTTTGTATTAGAAACAAATTATATGATTTCATCTGTAACCTAATGAAGATGGTTCAGGTAGTTCCATTATTTTTCTCTTGCTTTCTAGTCATTTGTAGTGTCTTGGGATATAAATATACTCTTACCAATGTGATTTATCATCTTCTTTTCCAAATTAGGGCAATACTGGAATATTTTCTCTCCTTGGTTTTGTTTGGATATCGTTGTTATTGGGAAGCCAGTTTGACAACGGTGTGGGACTCGTTCTAAAGTGAACTGCAGAATGGGAATCTTACTGTGCATAGTAGAGACATCTCTCTCTCACCCTGAGCATACATAGTGAAGTAAAACCTCCCCTCTTGCTGGTGATGTCATCATAAATTTGCCTCCATTCTTTGTTAACAAATGAATACATTTTGCTTTTTGAAATGATCAAGAGTTCACTACCAACACAGGGTTTGATAAGACTTTTGAGTAAATGAGGACACTAACTCAACTGGATAACCGTAATACATGATTAGTCACAGAATCACAGAGTGGTTTGAGTTGAAAGGGACCTTAAAGATCATCTATTTCTAACACCCCTGCCATGAGCAAGGACACCTTCCACTAGACCAAACTGCTCAAAGCCCCATCCAACCTGACCTTGAGTACTTCTCTGGGCAACCTGTTCCAGTGTCTCATCACCCTCAGAGAAGGGAATTTCTTCCTAATATCCAATATAAATTTACCCTTTATCAGTTTAAAACCATTACCCCTTGTCCTATCGCTACACTCCCAGATAGAGTCCCTCCCCATCTTTTCTTCTTAGGCCTCCTTAAAATACCAGAAGGCCACCACAAGGTCTCCCCAAGGCCTCTCCTCCAGGCTGAACAACCACAGCTCTCTCAGCCTGCGCTCATGGGGGAGCTGCTCCAGCCCCTGATCATCTTTCCTTTCCTCTTGTGGACCCACTCAAGCAGTTCAACGTCCTTCTTGTGTTGAGGGCCCTCACCAGAGCACAATACTCCAGGTGGGATCTCCCAGGAGTGGAGAGGAAGGATCACCGCCCTTAACCTGCTGGCCATGCTTTTGTTGATTCATCCCAGGATACTGTTGTCTTTCTGGGCTTCGAGCACACGTTGTAGGCTCATATTCAGTTTTTCATCCACCAGTAGTGCTAGGTCCTTCTCCATAGGGCTGCTTCCAATCGACTTGTCGCCCAGCCTGTACCTCTGTTTGGGATTGACCCAGGTGCAAGACTTTGCACTTGGCCCTGTTGAACTTCATGAGGCTCGTGCTGACCCAACTCTTCCCACTATTACATAGTAAATGTCTAGAAATGCTTTTTATATGCTTGAATTAAAATATTTAATATGATCTTTGGACTTTCACAGAACTTAAGCTTCTGTGAACAGAAGGCTTGTACTCTGCCTTGAGCAAGATTTAGCATCCACCTTTAAAGTAGTTTGGAAGATACAGCTAATTCTCCATACCTTTCCTTACTACTTTTGCACATGCTGGCATAGAAGCCAGCTGGTTGTACTGAAACTTGGATTAATTTAAACTGTAAGAAATAGAGCTTAACACAAATTCAGGTAGGACTGAAGTAACTTCTTAACTGTGTGTGCGTGGAGGTGTAAGAAAGGTGGCTGTAAATCAGAGAAGGTATTAACTGAATCCTGAGGTCACAGGGGAAAAAACCTGTATACATGCTGAAGAAGTCAATCGTTGAAGTAAGGCATAATGAGAAACGGATAAAAGAGGGAAAATTATATGGGACCGTACTGAAAACATTCCAAGCTGCCAACCCTAATTAGTGTTCGTGAAATCCCTGACTGTTGCCATGGCAATAAATGTGATACTACAAATGCAGCATTCCGACTTCTTCACAGGATCAAGCAAAGTTGGAAAGGAGCAAATCCCTGTGTAAACATCAATATTGTCAATTAATTAGGAAACACAGCAAGATAAATAATAAGACCCCATGAAAGGTAAAATAATTTTTGTTTTCTGTCCGCTATATTTGAATGTTTCCCCACTATCAAGCATGTCTGTAATTCACTTTCATTCTACAGTAATGTTTTATCACAGACCACAGTGGAATTTATCGTGGAGAGAGTTTTTTAATGCATTACTTAACAGGTTAAAGACTGTGGGTTATTTGAGCTATTCCAGCTACCTAAACACATTTCTTTCGTTAAATGTGACTTAGCTTGTTTATTTATTTATTTGAGATAAAATTCCACCTAACCAAGCCCAGAGGTCTCTGTTCTTTTCAGAAAAATTGCTAATCTAAAATGGAGCAGATCAACTTGAGTGCGATCACACGGCATGTGCAGGACAGCCAGGGGATCAGGCATAACCAGCATGGATTTATGAGACACAGGTCCTGCTTAACCAACCTCCTCTGACAAGGTTACCCACTCAGTGGATGAGGGAAAGGCTAACGTGGATGTTGTCTGCCTAACCTTTGACACCCATAGCACTGGAGAAACTGGCTTCCCATGGCTTGGATGGCTGTACTCTTCACTGGATGAAAAGCTGGCTGGATGGCCGGGCCCAGAGAGCAGCAGTGAATGGAGTTACATCCAGTTGTCAGCCAGTCACAAGGGGTGTTCCCCAGGGCTCAGTGTTGAGCCAGTCCTCTTTAATATCTTAGTCAACAACCTGCCCAAGAGGACCGAGTGCATCCTCAGCAAGTTCAGAGACTCCTACCAAATTGTGTGGGAGTGTTGATCTGCTGGAGGGCAGGAAGGCTCTGCAGAGGGATCTAGACAGGCTGGATCGATGGGCTGAGTCCAACTGTATGAGGTTCAACAAGTTGAAGTGCTGGGTCCCGCATTTAGGTCACAACAATCCCATGCAGTGCTACAGGCTGGGAACAGAGTGACTGGAGAGCTGCCCAGCGGAAAATGACCTGGAGGTGCTGGTTGACAACTGGCCAGCAGTGTGCCCAGATGGCCAAGAAGGCAAATGGCATCCTGGCCTGTATCAGAAATAGTATGTCCAGCAGGACCAGGGTAGTGATTGTCTCCCTCTACTCAGCACTGGTGAGGTCACACCTCTGTGTTCAGTTTTGGGCCCCTCATGACAAGAAAGACATTGAGGTGCTGGAGCATGTCCAGAGAAGGAAAATGGAGCTGGTGAACAGTTTCAAGTCCTATAAAGAGCAGCTGAGGTAGCTGGGATTGTTTAGCCTAGACAAAAGGAGGCTTGGGGGAAACTTATTGCTCTCTTCAACTACCTGAAAGGAGGTTGTAGACGGAGTGGTGTTGGTCTCTTCTTCCAGGTAACAAACGATAGGACAGGAGGAAACGGCCTCAAGTTATGCCAGTTTAGTTTGGTTATTAGGAAAAATTTATTTGCTGAATAACTTGTCAAACATTAGAACAGGCTGCCCAGAGAAGCGGTGGAGTCACCGTCTCTGGGGGCATTTAAAATCTGTGTAGATGTGGCACCTGGGGACATAGTTTAGTCGTGGACTTGACAGTGCTGGATTAACAGTCAGACTGACTGATCTTAAAGGTCTTTTACAACCTAAATGATTCAATGATGCTATGAAAATATTAAGCAATGTGAAAAAATGCCTTTTTTTTCTCCCCATAGTCTTGTCTCTTGCATGACTTCAGAACCTTGCACTACTTGGGTAGTTTCATTATACACACATAAGTGTCTTGCCATATACGGAACATCTGTTTGCAGCTGTGTCATGGCAGCTCAGTGCCACACAGCCACGCACTCATGACCTGCTGCTGCCATGGGAGAGAGAATCAGAAGAGTAAAAGGGAGAAAACTTGTGAGTTGAGTTAAAGGAAGGTTAACAGGGAAAGGATAAGCCATGCATAGAAGCAAAGCAAAGCCAGGAATTCATTCACCGCCTCCCATGGGCAGGCAGGTGTTCAGCCATCCCCAGGAAAGCAGGGGTTCTATCACACTTGAGGGTAACTTGGGAAGACAAAGGCCATCACTCTGAATGTCCCCACCTTTCTTCTTCTTCCCCCCAGCTTTTATTGCTGAGCATGATTTTCCATGGCATGGAAAATCCCTTGGGTCATTTAGAGTCAAGCGCCTTGGCTGCATCCCCTCCCAACTTCTTGTGCATCCCCAGCTTCCTTGCTGGCAGGGTGGGGTGAGGAGCAAAGAAAGCCTTGGCTCAGTGTAAGCACCGCTCAGCAGTAACGAAAACATTCCTGTACTACTAACACTGTTTCCAGCACTACTAACACTGTTTCCAGCACAAATTCCATACTAGCTACTGTGAAGAAAATTAACTCTACCACAGCCAAAAGCAGCACAAGCTGGAATCCCACCCTTCTCTTAAAAGAAAATCCTTGAGTTTGTGGGTTTAGGTCAGAATCTTGATCTCATTTGACATTCACAGTCATGTCACAATTTAAAGTATTCAAACTTCTTCTGTAATCAAATGCATCCAGAACATTCCATATTATAAATATGAACGTAAGGGTGTCTGATTAAAAAAGAAAACAGAATAAAATTTGCTATAAATGTTTCCATATGGTAAACAAGATTCTTTTACTTTTATTTGACAAATTACTGCATTGATAATAAACTTAAATAATAACAAACATAGGTCTGGAATACAATTCTCAAATATGTAATTTGCTGCTAAGAATTGGATTGATACACCATTTATTCAATTACTATAGCAGTAGTTTGGCATTTTTGAAAGTTAATATTTTTTGTCCATTAGTAATTATTGTTTAATCCATATCTTGCAATATTCCTAATGGTTGGCTTCATTAATTTAATAAAGAACAGCTAAATATTTATTTTCTAAATACTATCTAGTTTGTATCACAAAACATGTGATTAACCACGATTTTGCATAGTCTCATGAATGACTTTTATAAGCAGGGTAAACAAGGTTGGTTTGAATACCCAGGTTATTTTGAATTTTTCAATGCTTTTATCATGTTTACATATAATTCAATACAGTGGCAGCATAATGGAAAGAAAGGAAAAACAAAATAAGAGCATTCACTGGATACCAGCTCAGCAGAAGTTTTTATTCCCAACTCTGTGACTGAGATGCTATATGTCATTGGGCATGGCATTCTCCTCTTTCTTTTTATTTTGTCTATTTGGACTGGAGTTTTTCCTGGGTGGATACTGGAGGTGCTAATTAGGGTAGCTAGCAAAGTGGGGTCCTGATCTCTGCTGTGGCCTCTAGGTGTTGCTGTAATACAAATAATTAATCAAAAGACATGTTTCATAGAGAGAGTTGCCAATTTTTCCCAGAACCATGCTTAATTTTATACAGTTAAACCCCTCTCTCCCCCTCCTCAGCATAATTGAAATTTTAGCTTTGAATATTGGCCAAATGACTGAAAAGTAAAAGTAGGGAAGCTGTAGAAAGAGTTTTGACTCACCTCTAGTCACAGTTTCTCATTTTTTGGTGCCTTGGTGCCAGTCTCTTATCCAAGAATGGTCTCTACCAAAGGAACCTGCTATTAGATTCCTGACTCAGCCCAAACTTCCACTGCCAGAGTAGCCACAGGGCATCACATCCCTTTGCAATGGCTCTGCCACTGATGTGGTTTAGGAGTATAAGCACACCAGGCACCCATAAGGACACAAGTGCAGGTGAATTAGATCAGAAAGTAGAGTTTTCCCATGTGTAAGGACACAATTTAAAGCCCTAAAATAATTACAAATTGAGATAATTGTGAGTTTAGTAAGGATAAACTTTGTTTTGGAGGGTGAAAATTCAGACCCTGATGCGGGTTCGTCTCAAGGTCTGTATGTTTTGCTTAACAGGGGACTAGTATGCAAAACACATTTTCATTATCATTGACAATTTTAAGATCCGTAGTTTAATTTTAAAAATAAGGCATAGAAAAAAAAAAAAAAAAGAAAAACAGAAAATAATTTGGAAGAGTTTGCACAATCTCTTGTTTTGTCACCTTTCCAAAGAAGGAGCTGCCAATCCTGCAGCAGCCAATCCTGCAGCCCACCACAGCACATCATTTGATGTAACCCCCTCGCAGAGGTGTGCTGGAGCCCATCAGTGCTTATGGTGATACCCGGGATAGTGGCAGATGCCTCCCAAGACTGCATTTGTTGAAAATGCATTTGTTGCCAAACAGTTTTGTCTGACAGGGGATAAATGAGCCCTCCTGCAAAGCAAAGGCACAGTAAGGTAAGGAACTGGATGCACACTTAAAGAAAAGGATGCAGGTGCCTGCTGAAGCGATGTCTTCCCAGAGTTTACTGACACTAAGGGACAGAAGACGGGATCGGAGCTCTGTCCTCTTTCTAGCCAGACATAGGTGCTATGAGCCCAAGAGCCATCCCCTCTCTTCCTTGTGGTCTCATCAGCTGTGAGTTAATTACTGTCCCTTTATGTCATGGAGGAGAAATATGGTGAGGGGCAAATAGTATCTCTGCTCTGGTCCGTATATGGTTCAACCTCTGGGAAAACCATGGTCCAACTCTCAGTATCTAATTGAGATTGCATAACCAGATACTGCAGGGGTGTATTTATATAAAAGCTATTTTAATCAAAAGACTAGCCATTAAATTGCCAGTGTTCTTAAGCATGCTTCACCAATTTTTCCACTTTTAAGACTCAAGTAGACAATTTTTTTAATGTTTTATAAATGATAAAAAATTCACATCAGATTTTAACAGAATTAAGCATACTTATTCAACACACATGGGGCCTCTGAAAAAATGTTATTCAATTTAATAATTTTAATTTACATTGTATATGTACATGAGCATTTCTTTCAACCCACAGGTTAACACCACAAAAAAAAAAAAAAAAAGAAAGAAGAAAAAAAGTACTTAGTGGAGTGAAGAAACTCTTGAGACACTGTTGTCTGAAATAAAAGCAAGGCACTCTCCCTTAACACCTGATATATTCCTGAATTCTGCCTAGACAAAGGCATGTTCAAACTGAGAGAGCTCGAAGAATAGTCGTAGATTTATTCTGCATTAACTCTTTCTTTTACCACTGTGACCTGTCACTGGTTGCACTCTAGGATGAATCAGTGTATTGACGTTGACATGAAGGACAATTCCACAGATGATGGGATTTGGGAGAGCATCACAGCTAAGACTATCTATGGAAGACTGGAGGACACAGACTACGTGAAATCTCACATGGGGCTCTGAACCTGCTACCTCCCACTCACATTCCACTTAATAAATAAACCTTGCTCAACAAAAAAAGCAATTTTACTGTACTATGCTGATTTGCCTGAAAATCCTTGGTAAGGGCCAACTCGCAAAAAGCTCCTGCAAGCCCTCATCTGGCTGATGCTCAGCACCTGGCAGGATTTGTCCCTAGATAAAAGTAGTTTCTCAAGGGACCTTGTGTCTTACACAAGGAGACAAAAGCGAACATACTTTCTTCGGATTTTGTGTCTGTATGTTTTTGTATGCGCACGTATGTGTGAGTGTATATATATATATATTAAGTATATACAAAAGCAAATTCAGTCAAAATATATTTATCTTGCTGGTCAGGCTTGTTACAGCAACCTACAAGAAACATTAGCTTCTCTGATATTTAATTATGCCATTATGTTTGCACATAAGCTTAAAAGTCAATACAAAAAGCAATACTTTTCCAAATATTATCTGCAGGTAAACCAGAAATATTAACTATAGTGATTAGAAGTCTGTTTCCCTATTGACACTACTATAAATCTTGATATAAGAATAATTTTTTCATAAAAGCACATCCAAACATAGTAAGTGATAAAATACCAGATTACTATTTGAAAACCATACAGTGACTCGATATCTGGGTTATCCTTTGCAGCAATTAGGCAATTCATTTGGCATCTGTTTGATTGTATAATTTAATTTCCATATAAACAGCATAGTTTAAAAAAAGACAAAAGCTAGAATGTTTAAAGCTAACAAAAGATACAGTGACATCAGGTTGACATTCAAAAATTTCCTTAGCAAAATGACCAACAAAATTTTGACTTAATACAGTGCATATAAAGTTTTTTAGAACTAAATTTTTAAATATTATTTGAATTTAGCAAAACATGAGCAAGATTTTAATATCAAAGTGCTAAACAGTACTGCCTTAGAAGTCACTGCAAATAAACTGTAAAATAACTCTGCTTGTGATTTGACAGATATTTTATATACAAATGGTTAATAAAAAGACACGCGCACGCACACACGCACACAAATATAGTTATATACATATATATATATACACATTATATATATGTATATAGTTCTCCAACTGGTGTATCTGAGTCAGTGTGAACACCCCATTTAGTTATCATGTGTAACAGGGCTCCCATGAGCTGGCAGTCATTGCAATAAATACAGGCAAAGCCATTACAATATACCATGCATACAAACATTTATACAAATAAAGACACTATGCAACAAATTATCTCATATTAATATGGCATCAACAGTATAAACATACAAAAAGGAGTACGAACACGGAATGTTTAAACGCAGCCCACTATATCCTTCCTAGCACTTACATTCATACTATTTTACAAGACTTGCTTGTTCTTGAAAACGATCTTCTGTCTGTTTACTAACTAGTCATTTATGTTAGAAGTCTAAAATGGAACTATCCCTGATGCTGACCCTGTATGCTCCAATCACTACTTACTTGGGTTTCCTTAGCTAAGGAACAACTGAGCCACAATTGCTCCCGTGTCTTCCACATACATTTGTCAATAAGTCACGCTACATGGAATCAAGTTCGGAAAACTCTGTCAGGTAAGTTAGTGCATGTAATTTTCTCACTTGATTTCTTCCGTTTGTTTTCCTAGTAAAATAAATTAGTTAATAAACGAGATTTAGTAAGACAGCACTTTAAAAAATTGCACTTGAACATGGGAGCTAACAGCCATTGTCATTTTGCTATATTTGATACGTATGAAATGTTTAATTGAATGTACTTTGCTAAAAAAGTGAATTTTTGTTTAGATTGTGCTGATGTATGTGCCCTTGATGCAGGAAGTATGCTAAAGGTATCCTCACAAAACACATACTACCCTGGCAAACAACTATTTGCTGTTCTTGTTTTCAAACACAGCTTCTACAATTTTATTCCTCATAGACCATGAGGTGTTAAACAACAGATTTAAAACAGTCATGTTAACCTTTTACTGCTGCTGGGATAGCATTGTCCAAAAGTGCCTTATTAGCCATTTAAAAAACCCAAATCACACAAAAGAAAACAAAGAACACAACCCCAAACCAGTAAGCCAGTAAGTTTCAGGCCTCAGGTTGTAAGGACAAAGCGCCAGAAAAGACCTCATTTTAGACTCGGAGCTGCTTTTCTGTTAAGTGAGGGCAGAAATGTTAGCTGTAAGTCACGATCCATTTGCCTGCTCTGGTGGGCGTTTGCCTTTCAGGAGGGTGGTTTGACTCAGAAGGGTAAGGTGTCCAGAAACAGCCTGTCGACAATGGAAGGGGCTGGCACCAAATCTTCCAGTTTCAGGTAAAAGATGCGCTGCAGTCCCAGTGTGCAGAGAGAACGCAAGTCAGCCAGAACACCCAGTACCTTCTCTGCAGACTCAAGTGGTTGTCCTTTGTTTTGGCAACTGAAAGTTAAGTGATCTTTCAAACTGCTTGTGATCTTGTTGCATAGCTCTTCCACTTTCTTTGGTTCTTTTAATCCATGTCGTTCTGCAAAGCGAGAGAAAAAAAACACATCAGCATCCCTACCATGAATGCAGACAACTCACTCTCTTCAGCATAACCCAGAGCCATACTCTGAAATTCAAACCAAAAAGTGCTCTGAAAGTGTAAGATTTTTCAGAACAGCTGGGGTTATACAATGTCAGCGAACCTTTCTGCCACACAAAATAAGAGACAGCAGGTCCTCTTTTGTCTTTAGCTGCTAAAATAGGCAGTGAAGATGCTCAGTTACGACTGCAATTCTAGTACAAGGAATCCAAGCATCCTGCATATCAGACATAATTTTTATGATATGAGACAGAATTAATTGGGTGATTTTCCAGCAAAACTATCACAGGAGGTGTTTTGGAGATTTCCGTGCTTCCCCACCAGTTGTGAATGCTCAATAACTATGGCAACCATTATTTATTCAGTGAATTCAAGTGGCGATCGATATCCTTAGCCAGCTCCATCAGTGCCCAGCCTAGAATTCCACCAGGAATTTGCAGACACTCTTATAAGAAACTAAAGCCACCTTACTACCCTTTGTTATTTTGATCAGCTGCTGCTTTTTAGTTTATTCATCTTTAAAAGCTCTAAGATAAAAGAACCCTGGAAGTTAACTATTTGGCTTTGAGTGAGCAAAAGTGAATGGCTGCTGTGTCATCCACTGCAAAAAACTCAGCACTCATACATATATAGGGGGCTGGGGTTTGTCCCCCTTCAAATACCTTTTTAAAATACTTCCATGATGTTAAATGCATTGTCAGTTATTTAAGCATAAATATAATGAATCAGATTTGTGATTCATCAAAAGCAGGCTCTTTACTGGGGAAAGAATTCTGTGTTGTTTGCTATCAAGGTTTAGTGCACATATTGAAATTACAGGACAAAAACAATTCAGAACAAAAATCTCAAATTTGTGATGTTTTGATTTGCCTTTGACTTTGAAATTCACAGGTAAGAACTGGCTTCACAGAAAAGTCATAATAATTCACACATAAAATAGAACTGTGCCAGACAGGGTAATCTAAGAAAACGCAGGTTATATTAATTTAAGTCAACTAGACATATAAAACAATGGCAGCGGTGGATGAGGAATAATTGTGGCAGTTGTTGTGTTTGATGCATTTGAAGTCGTCTCCTTCCCTGGCCCCCTCTCCCATCCCTGGCAGCCACCAGCCATATTGTGCCCATTGTACCCAAGTCTTGTTCCTCTATGCGAGGAAGAATGAATAGTGAAATGAATAGTGAAAACAATACAGTTTTCTTTACTTTGGGGTTTGTCCCCCTTCCCTGCACCAGACGTAGCGGTGCCTTGCTGAGGCCTATGCATATAAACTCCTCGCTGCCTTCCCTCACCACCTGTTTTGGCTAGGTGCTCTTTACAAACCAATAAAACAGACAGGATTCAATGAAGGCAGTCATACTATGTAAAGGTCTGGGTTTCCACTGGTATTCATCCATGTTACACTTTTTTTCAACTGTACTTACTTAAGCAGATTTAGCTTCTGAGTAATACTGGTCTGGGATCAGAATCAGAGATGTGCAGACATGTACGTCTCTGCCCAGAAGCTAGTGTGCTCTATCATTTAAGTACCATCAATCTGCCCTGTTGTTTCAGAGCAACACTCGTCCAAACAGTGGCATCTGCTTCAGACATCTTTTTCACCTTGCAGGAATTAAAAACCCTAGGTATTCTAAGTGCCTTGTTTACATTAAAACATGAGAAGTCAATGAATATTTAAAGCCTTTCCAGTAAATGGTGTATAGTGTAATTATGTAAGCCTTAACTATACAGGTCACTGAGAGTAAATACTTAGGCAGATTCTGCCATTAAAAATCTTGGCAGATAAATGTTTTATACAGGTTGGAAAAGCTGCAGGGCTTTTTTTTTTTTTTTTTTTTTTTTTTTTACCGCTAGCCTACTGAGAGAATCTGCAGGACATTAAATTAATCTTGCAGTCTTTGAAGAGTTCCCATCTTTTAATCTGTTTTGTGTCCTAGCTGTGTAAGTGAAGATATTTTTATAGATCTAGGGAGCAGAAATACTAGAACGGACCCCAAACCTGACTACAAATTAGGAGAGCACATTTTTAAACCACTGCCTCAGTAGGTGCGTACCTTGCTTCTGAGTATGGAAAATTATCTGCAGCAACTTTATTAACATTTACAGCCAGAACTAAACAGCCTGTCTGTCTGTCTTCCACTGACAAGTTCAGAAGGTTTCATGAACAAATTTAGTCTTTGGTGAATAGCCATGAAATAGACTGATGCAAAACACTATGCATGCAAAGATTATTGTGTTAGGAGCCTTACCTTACATAACAAAAACATGGAAATTCAGAATTAACAGATACTCTGTCCTTAAGCTGCTCTCCGCTGCCATAATACTAAAGCAGCCACTGACAAACCAAACTGTCCTCTCTCCTGAGTGAGTTGCCATACAATGGCTTTTGCTACTTGCAAATCTCTACAAAGGTTAATTTCTTATGATTGGAACTGCCTCAGGGATGGCCAAAGCCATCTATGTGGAAGCTTTCTGTTGCCATTGCAGTCTCTGGTGTTAGCATCCAAGTAGTTTCTGAAGAACATACTTATCTAAGAAATAGCTCCTCTCGTTGGTAGACTTGGGGAGCCTTGGTCCTAATTTTCTCAAAGATTTAAATTTAATAGGGTTCAAATAACACGCTTGCCTTATCCACATGCCCAGTCCTGTTTGCACAAAGAAAGACTCACAGTCTTTCTTACACAATCTAGAGTGAGCAGCACCAGGCACCTATTTTAAATGTGTGCAGTGGCACTGAAGCCGATGGCCACTAATCATTTGTCATCATCCACAGGATGTTCTTATCCACGTGGGAATGATAAGGCCAAGATTTATCCCCAGAAGGACAGCTGGTCAAAATGGATAGATTTTCTCTAACTGACTCCAGAGGTGTGTAAATATTATTGTATTCAGACTTGCTTATAATGACAAATAAAAAGGCACATGTAAAGTGAACATAGGAATTGTTAGCCTTGTGTTTTAGGATATCATTGATTTTTGATAGAAAAATGGTGTTTTATGGAAAAGATGGTGTCAAAATGACTCATCAAAAGTTTTGCCTCTAAAGCTCTGCAAACTTAGCTCATCCCGGCGAACAGAACAAAGCAAATTTTTTAAACCTTTCTCCTTTTCCTGGGAAGCTCAATGTGATTCTGTGCTATCATTATGCTGATCAGCAAAAACTTGATAGGAAGAAAGCAAAAAAGCAGGAAAATTTATCACCAGCTGTGCTAATCCCTCTTTCCCTAACTCCTGACACGAGGTAGATCATGGCAGAGTTAGGCAGACTGAGCACAACCTTTATGGGAAATGCCTCTCAAAGAGTGCAAGTACCTCAAAAAGCTCGAGTACCTCAAAGACCCCTGGGCTTTGTGCTCTGTGTCAGGGTGGGTCACTTTTAGCCCCAATTTATTCTGAGGTGTCAGTCTGATCAGAAACGCAACTGATTAACTCTGCGGACTTAAAATAGGCCTCTTGATTGTCTCGGTTTCAATGTAGTTACATCTTTTTCTCTTCCCCTTCTATAACTCAAATAAACACAAGGCTCAGTTTCCTACAGCTTTCTAAGTGTTTCTGGATCACAACTCGGCACATCCAAGAGTCTCCTTTCCTGTAGCAATCTGGCCCATATTTATCCTGCCTAACTCTCAGGTGCTTCGCAAGGATCCCCAGCCTAGACGCACAGACTTCTCAAGCTCCCCCTAATATCACTGGAAAGATAGGCATTTTTAGATTATTACAATTTTAGGTGGATGAATCATCTTCTGGAGGTGCCCTGTATTCTCCATCAGCTCTGCGAGGTACCTAAAGTCAGCTGAGCTGAGTGACCACACAGAACACCATAGTTTGCTCCCCGCTTTGAGAAAACCACAGCGTAACACAGAGACTGCTGGTTGCTGTAGAAAGAAAAGAGTTCTTGCCTCAGCAAAAGGTGGGAGTGAAAAAGGAGGAGTGAGTACTTTACTTTGACGCTGACAGTATTTCCCTCAGCTAAGTAGCGGGGGGAAGGCAGACAATGCAATCTGGAGGGTTTTTTTTTTTATAACTAGCTCTCCTACACTCCTCCAGTCTGCCACCTGCTATGTAGACCCAGCACATGAAGCACCCACAGCAGAGGATATCCTGGATATCTGCTGCTAAAGAGTAGGTGAGTCCCTCTTCCAGAGGGAGGTTGGACAAATCATGTTCAGAAGGAACTGCAGCAACCAGACTCTTTTTAGCCAGACTGGACTCATTACTATTTCTTGGTGTGACTGATGGTGCTAAAAATTGTGTTTGTAAACTGGAACAGAAAGCCCAACAGCAGGAAGACAAACACAAACTTGTAATTAATTGAAACCTCACAATATTCTTCAATGGTCTGGTGCCAGTCTAACAAAGCATTAAGAGTGTGAATTAGCCCAATATATACAGTGGCTCTGGGCTGGTCTGTAACACATTTAAAATAAAACATATGCTGAAAGAGCTTGGCTGAATGAGGACTAGAATGCTGTGTACTCAGCAGCATCCCACTGAGAGTGTCAAGTGGGCAAAACAATAATAGTTTGGTGTGGATAGAGAAAGGAAGGGGCAGAGAGGAAAAGCAAAGTCGACGAGAGAGAGACACTGAGGAAAAAAACCCAACACTAGCAGTTCTAGAGCAGGCAGAAATTAGAGCCCTTGAGATGATCTGCTCTGGACTGTCAGTCTATATTTTCACACCATTAGAAAAACCTTGTGAAACAGAGCATTATAAATGGTGATTTGGAAAGTTAAGGAAGCATTTTCAAGTACAGGCTGAGCTAATATCTGATCATCTTCAACACTAACAAGTCCAGCATGGAGTGGTTGTGCAGGAACACTTGTGATCCATAAACACACTAAACTGATAGAAATTGTCCGTGTGGAACTAATGACAGAACCTTGTCCCAAGATGACCAGCACTTCCTTTTCATGTTGGCACTCTTCTTTAGCTCATTAGATCCTACCTACCAACAGAATAAGTGATCCAAAGAAAAAGAACATGACAGAACTAATTTTTTGCTCTCATGGGGATGTGGGGGTGAGTGTGTGTCCTAACTACATTCTTCTGGGTGATACTTAGAGTGACACTGATGTGCTCTGGAGGAAGTTGTGTCCAGCCTTTCTTAACCAGCTGAAGGAAGTAAAAAAAGAGAAGAGAGACAGAGAGGGGAAGATACTAGAGGAGTACCTTAAAGTAAAAAGATGTGTTTTGGCACTACAGAGTTTTCAGTTAACTGTTTACAAGACACAATAAACCAGATATCACTTCTTTCATTCTGGGTGCTCTTTCATTCTAGGTGTCTTATCTGAAAGGACTCAAAAATTCAGCAGCAATCTGACATAATGCCTTTCCCATTAGGCAACATACTACAAATTTCCAGAAAATACAAAATAAGTAGAAAAAGCTCAAATATACAGAGCCTCTAATAGATTATATAATGCAAAATAATATGCATTCCTTTAGTTTTACTCAAAGCAAGCAGTGTGGTGAACTAGTGAGTCCTGTGATACTCACTAAGTCTCTTGTAGTTCTCTTCAAAATCACTAAGGAGAACAAATTACCATATATGCCTATAACCATGCACCCTATGCTGTCATCTGCAGCTGTGGTTGAGATAGGACATGGAGCTTTGCAGCTCCAAACAAGTCAGCAGGGTTAATTAAAGGTTCCTGGAACTACTGGGGCTGTTACTGGGGAGACAATTTGACATCCCAAAATGAGAGAACAGCCTTCAGTATATCTTGGACACTGGGAACAGTGGAATGTCTTTTAGTCTCCAAAACTGAATTTCACATTTATTCCCTCTTCCTTCACTGGGAAACAGATGTTAGTTCTCCCTGTCCCTCTTGCAAACAGCGAGAGAATATGCCAAAGAGGGTGGTGACTCCTCTCACTTTTCTCCCTCAGCAAAACTGCTGATGGCTAGTATACAAGAGGGTTTGTTTTCTTTGTTTGGGCTATGGGCAGCACTCATGAAATCAAGAAGAACAAACAGGTCATTATTCCCAGAAGCAATTTTTCTTTATCTGAAGAGACAATTCTTGAATTTGATTCCATGTACGATACCGTACAGTGTTAAAATAGGCTATGACTATTATAGATCACAGGGTTATTGTCTGTTCCTTTTTTTGCTTAAACCATCAAGTCATGAACAGTTGTCTAATGCAAAATATGAAGTGGAGCAGTCTATGTAATAATCAAGAAAATTTTGCTCAAGCCAGGATTTTTGTTTTGCCGTGTTGTTACTAAAGGCAAACAACTACATTCACAAAACAGAGCTTTCTGCTCCTTCCTATCTTGCAGCCTAATTACATGGATATCCATATGGAACATGGGAGATCCATGGTCAGATTTCCTTCCTGTTGGAATCAGACCAGAGGTTGTGCCTTGGGTATCCCTCTGAGCACCAGTGTGTCCTCAAATCATCAGGCACAACAGCCATTCTGCAGCCCATGAAACATATCAAGTTGTCTTCAGACAAAAGACAGTGATACTCAATAGTCAAATATCCCATGTTCCTCAAAAAGGTCACTCTCTCAGTCTGACTCACAAAAAGGACTCGAACTAGGGTTTGGTAACTACCTGTCGCCTCCAACAGTTCGCTACAGGAGAAAAGGGAACCTTCCCCAGAGCTAAAGAATGGCACCTGAAACACCCACGTAAATCTAAGCCAAACCTCAAAACGATGCTTAAAATGTTCAACATTTTAGATTTTTTTTTCAGGTTTCAGATTTCCAAATATTTTCTTTATTATTTTTTCTCTTTTGGCGGGACTAGCTGAAAACCAGTACATGGCTTGTCATGCTCAAACCTCAGGGAGAAGGCAAGAAGCCATTTCTCATTCTGGGATGCCACACCAGAGGCAAATCCCAAGGCCCTCCTGAATAAGAAATTTCAATACACTATTAGTGAGAAAGTCTCAAAAGAACCCTGTCCAGCAGCACTTTGTGGTGTGGTGTTCTCTTAGCCATAATCACCTGATTTCCTCTTACAGTTTTGGGGTCTTTTTTTAGCATCGTTTATCGTTATACAGTACCATCCATTTTCAGGTGACCAAATTTCTGGCTGAGTCCCTAAGTTAGCTAGCTGCCCTTGGACATCTGAAACCTCTGAATATGTCACTAGAGCTTTGGTCTAATTTAGATCACATGAAAGTATACGCTGTCCTTAAGAGCAAATCAGTAGTGATATACCAGCCTCATGAAATGAAAGAATAAGCAGAAAAGTACATTCATTTTAAACACCATCTCATACAAGAGAGAAAATCAAGAAAAGATTGACAAATACAGAAAATTCTAAAACTTTTATGTACAGAAACAGTCTCCTTTTAAAGGCAACAGTTGCTTCCATTTGTTTAGAAACTTTGGGAAGACCAGCACAATATAGCAAACTCCTGGAAGGCTTATGATCAAGGAAAGGAAAAAATGTGGGCTGTTACCAATTCAAACCTATTTCTAATTATCTTAGGGTGACCTGAGCCAACCATTGGACAACTTTTGGCAAGCAAGCAGCATCTAACTGAACAAATCACCATGTTAAAACAGGGCATGATTTTGTAAGGAGAGTAAGGTTTTGTCCTACGCATTTGTTTTTTCTGCATTCACTTGGCTTGCTGGGAATTCTGTTCATGGACCTGCATACTCTCTGTCTCCAGGAAGATAACCAAGAACACGCTACCTATGTCTATCTAAAAAAGACGTATCTAATACATAGTAAATGATCTAAATCATTGATAGGTGCTATATATATGTGAGCATATATGGCTGTATGGGCATATGCATGTATGTAAATATATACGGAGAGAGACAGAACCTGTCCTTGATTTAGAGATACCTAAATGCATACACATACAGAAATACCTTATATATGTATATAAGTATGTATACACATATATGTATGTATTTATAAAACATATATGTAAATAGGTGTGAACATATGTCAGTGGACGTTTATATACAGCAGTAAAAATATTAATATAAATGTTCTTTCTCACTTCAATGTACCACTCATTTAAAAAAAATTTTATACAGAGTAAAGCCAACTCCAGTGAGTTATTCTGGTCTTATATTTGTCATCAAAGAAACTAGAATCTGGACCTTAAAGTACCCTTTCCAACTGCAGAAGAAATGAACAGAAATTAATCGAAAAATTGAAAATGCTTTCCTTAAGAAACTAGGTTACACACATCCAACTTTCCTTGTGTGGTTGTAAGACACCCTTACTCCCAGCTACTCCTGCTGCCATCAGTTATGCCTCTTCAACTGCAAGAAGCCCAAGGTATGCAGTGTGTACTTCAAGAGGCTTTGTTGTTTCAGGAATGAGAAAATTACACTTTAAAAGGTTATGCTCGCTCCCCTGTTTTGTACTTACTGGCCAGATTTGGCAGATTCTGACATTAGCTTCCTGCTGTTCACCCCAGGAGGCAGAAGGGGTGATATGGTCACATGCACACCCAAAAGTTTTAGTACAGCTGCAGAATATGATTTTTTTTCTCACTATTCTCTGATTTTGCTCTCTCAGAAAAGCAGTGTGTGGAATACTTAGAGTAGCCTGGCTACCAAAAGGAGCCTGCCTGCCACATGAAGCAGTTTTTCTGGTCTAGCTACCTTGCTGAGGGATGAGCTATACTAGCTGTATGGCTTCTAGCTCTCAAGCTGTCTTGATATTAGTATTCCTACACAGAAGACCCAGCTCTGAGCATTTCATTGGGCTTTTCTGGGAATTCAGCAAGTATTTTGAATATTTTTGTATGAGCTACACAATTTGCTTGGAAGCAGTTTGCTTCTTAGAGGCTTTTCCAAGAAAACAGTGAAACTGCAAAGAAATAGTTAGATTGTATTTTATTAGGGGTGTCTGATAGCCTAATGTTAATCCACAACTTCAGTGTGGTCATTCCAATACTTAAAAATCATACTCACTTTACCCTGAATATAGCTAAATTAACTGAAATTGCTTGAATCTCCACTAAAGCAAAGCACTAGAGTCTGAAGCTTTCTATTAACAAAGGAGCACTTACCTGTAATCATAGTTAGAGCTGATAGACTTGCTAAGGCTGGGATATCAAGGTTAAGGCTCTTTAAGTTTAAGGAAAAGTCTTTAATAGAGTCGAGCCACTCCCCAAATCCACGAAGGCACTGAAGTCTATGAAGCACAAGTCCATTGCAGAATACAAACTTATCCTCAGCAGTATCAGACCTCAAATAAAAACAATTGAAAAAATTATAAATGCGTCTTCTACTTTACAGCAAAGTGCATAACCAGTATTGAAGCGTCTGTCATTTAAAATCCAAGGCATATTATCCTGAGACATATGTGGGCATTCACATTTGACAATGTGCTTCTCCCTTGGGGCCAAAGTACAACAAACAAGCTTCTATGATTGCTTACTTCGTAGAGTTATAAGCCTGAGGTTAGCTGTAGCATGTGGTGTACACTGTCTAATTAGTTAAGATTTTGGTCCTGCCCAAAGGCATAAACAGAGAAGACATTTTACATTAAATAGTGTATGTTTGAACCAAAGGAATACTAAGTGAGTGCATTTTGAAATACAAAACTAATAAAGAGAGATTCTGCAACTCTCAGCATTTACTTAGTATCCTCTGCATTTTTCAGACTGTAAAAATTGATAAGGAAAAAACAATGGAAAATGCATGCCATAATGCACCACAATACACATAACAGCTTAAACTCTTTTATATGAAAACCTGTGTGTAAGAGAGAAATTACAGCCAAGCTCTCCTCTCCTTCCCCTCCCCGTTGCCAATATCCCCATTAAAGAACACATGCAAAGGTCATTTTCAACCTAAAGAAACAAGGGCATAATTCAAATCACCAGTCTGCAGTTTTGCCAGTCCCTGAGAGTGTTTTTGGGCAAAGTGTCTTAACTAGTGCTAGACTGACAAATAGCTTCTCGCTCTACTAAATGACTTGGCATTAAGAATTAAAACAATCTGAACAAGATTTTAAATCATCTTCAACCCTTTCAAAAGGGACAAAGATGTGCATGTGTAAAAGAATGGGGAAAAGAAAAAAGCTTTCACGCTGAAGGTGCTTTTCTACAGTTCATGCTTATGCGTATGAAACAGACTTGCTCAAAGAGTAATCAATTTTGATTACTCTGTAAGAAGAACATGGGGCAGATCAAATAAAAAGAAGCACATTAGCGAGACCCATACTCTCTTTTTAAATCACCTTTTTGTTTTTTTCTGCAGTGTAAAACAAATTGAACACATTTTGGAGGCAACATTGCTTATTTTTTGTGCTTTTTTGGTACAACTGACAATGTTCAAAGATAGTATCATATTTATTCCTTAAAAATACTTAGATGGATGATTTTTCACATCATCTTAAGAGGAAATGAAATAAATAGTTACCTGATGGAGAGTCTTAGTACAAACAGCTCCAAAAAAGCTGATTCTATGAGTAATGTCTGATCTTCTTTTGGGAGGTCAGTAAATCCTGGGATTTTTTCTGCCCAGCCTCTAGTTATATCAATGGAGGCAGTCAGAAGATTATAAAATTGTTGTACATGTTCTGCATCTGTGCCTGCAGCAGCCTGATCAGTGGAACAGTACTAAAATGAAAGCCACAGAAAGCAACGTTATATGCATTTAAGGGCATTCTGTGAAACATACAGCATTATTTGCCCAACAACATTTCCTTCTGTGGCAAAGCTGGTATTATTAACAAAGACATAAAAAGTAGGTCTACATCTATCTACTTATTTGTCTACCTTCAAGCATTTTGCTATTCAGATATATATTGCAAAAATATTTCCATGTGTATAGAAGTATTTTCAAATTTGTAACTAAAATACAGTATCACGTTTTACAAGCACCTACATGCTATTAGTAAACAGAAATAAAAACCTGGTGGATAGGATAATTTACATCACAGTAGAAGAGGAACACTCTTTGGCTTACTACAATTAAACACTTTTCCCATTGATGAATTTGTCCCAGTATGTCAAAAATGCAGATTTCTTCCAAAACCCCTCAAAGTGCATTTTATCTGACAGTGATAGAGACACATAGGATAAATCATGTTTTATCTGACACATGCAGCATTGCTTCATTTGAATACAGAATTGGTTCCAAGTAAACCAGCTGCCCCATATCACCTCTTTTCCTTCAAATTGAAGCATTTGAGGCTCAGCAAAACCTATTATTTTGCTTATGTGGCCATAACTCTTCTAGGCTACCATTTGACAGTCTCAGCTTGTTCAACTTCCCCTCTGACAGTTCCCTCCCCACTATCTCCTACTTCGTCACCAGTGGACCCCTGTCACTCCTTTGACACTGCTCTCCTCTCTCTTGGCAGAAAATACAAGGGGAGCTTTCGTGGCTTAGTCTGATTCCGTGCTTGGAAAGCACTGCCGGTTTTCTGAGCAGGTGCTGAATAGTGTGGCATTTATTCTAACAACATCCTCACCATCAGATGTTCGGTGGGTTATTTCTGGGAGAGACTTCATACCCACTCTCTCTCTCAGGGACTCAGCCGAAGGTTAGGGTAGTCTCCATGGCTAAAAGCGTGCACACCCTTTGGAAACGACTTCCCACATGCAGCTAGGGCTTGAATCCATCAGCCTTAAGGACACTCTAGCAAATCCCCAAGCCAGAGTGGAAGCAGAAAAACGCACAACCCTTTCCCTATCAGTAACAGTGAGCTGGCAGCCTGGGAGGACCTTATTACAGCCATGCTACTTGGGTGGCAGATATCACCCAGGTAGCTAACTGCAACCCAAAAGTCACCTCTGTGTGGGACAGAGAGTGGGGGGCAGCAAGCAGAATGTCTTGGGTAGCTGTCCTGTTCTCTGTCTCTCCAAGCTGGAGCTGGTTGCTGTTGGCAGGTGAGGGATGAAGGACACAGTGTCAGAGTTGCTGACTGATGGGAGAACCACAGCGATTCTAGAGACCTCTTGCTGGATCTGGGGCACTGGTACAAGTCCTTAATGACTCTGTTTCGCTTACCCAGCACTATCAGCACGAGTTTCTCATGGTAAGCTCCAGCTCACATGCCTAGTCAGATAGTGAAACACGTGCAATCCTTCTTCTAAGGTACATGCGGAGACAAATTCTGCCCCAGCTACTCCAACTCCAACTCCACAGCTTTCCTGTGACCGTGAGGCAGGTAGAGGGCACAATACAGAAAATATGGGTAGCACTGGTAGAAAAATCTGTATGCTGCATCCTTTATGTGTTCAGTGCCCCACCTAATTGGAGCAGTTGAGGGTGCTCAAGCAGCATGAAGCAACTACTCCTGGTACCGGACTGCAGCAAGATGCACTGAGATAATTAGTGGGTACAAAAAGATAATTTGATTTTTCAGAGGCTGTGCATGTTCTGGGCCCTCTTAAAGTGAAGCTGCAGTGCAAGCCTCGATGGTGTTCATTTTGGCTCTGGGAGATACGCTCTCCTGAGCAGGGCTGACCTATGACTCCTTCTTTCTACACAGGGAAACCAAACAGGCTGGTGGAAACTCCTGCCTCACCACAGGTACTGCTCACATTCTTGATCCTTTGAGCAGTAAAGAGGAATGAAAAGAAAAGGAAAAGAAAAAAGATACTACCCATTCTGAATGGGTTCATTCTAAATATAACTCATCACAACTCAGCATAATTATGTAAGGTGTTAATTTGTTCCCAGTATTTATAAAACATTCCTTTCACAAAAGTAAGACAAAGTTTTAACATTTTCTAATGAAGCTGAGTGCTGCATTATGTTTTTTAACTGTGAATGCAACAGTATGGTATGCCCCACACAGGGCACTGAATTAAATTAAATTAATCTAAAAAAAATTGTAACCTGTGTTTGTTGTTATAGTCTAGCCCGTGAGAGCAATTTTAGAAGAAAGGTAAAAAATGATATGGAATTGTATTATTTTTAGCTGCTGCAATAAGTCACCACTCACTACAAAGAGTTAGCACTTACAAGGAATAGTTAAAATATTATTTACTTGTCACAGACTTATGAGGATATAAGTAACCATGAACAATATATATGGTTCAGTTTTATGCACCAAAATCTGTGGTTTTTTTCCATGATTATTTCACTGAGAAGAGGTGATATTTGACCTAACTTGTGACCAAGACAGCTGGTAAGCCTGCCCTTGGTCAGGAGGCCACAGTACGGAAGGGTTACTATCTGCATTTCTAAACCTGCCCTGTGCAAATTGGAGGCAAACCGGGAGAAAGCCAGAAGACAAACCTCTGCCTCACTCCCTTCCTCAGAGCTCCTTTGGGAAGTAAATGAAATCTGACTGTTTCTTAAGGAGGGGGTGGCATGTGTAGCAAGCAACATTAACTTGTATGTTATATTTAAAGAAATTGGAAAAGCCTGATGTTGGGAAGCCCGGTAGCACAACCTAGCTCTGTCCATTGCCTGCTTTCATCAGCTCTTCAGCGACGGCTACAGCTGCAAAAGTCTAACAATAACTTCTCTGCACAGAGGAGAAGCTATGCTTATTTTTCCAAAAGCCAAGATAAGTGCCTAATTTTGTGGCTGGGAAAGGGGGGATTATTGCCTAAATGCTGCACTCCCCCTCTGAAAAGGCCACATTTCTACTTAAGTTGGTGTCTATTCTGCATGAATAAGGACGGCAAGATATAGGGTCTGTTTCTCATCTCACTTACTTAAAAGTGTAAACTCAGGGAATTGTACTAGTAAACAGGCGTGAGACCGGACTACAGCCCTTGGCAATTGCTTTTTGAAACCAAGTACCTAAATATACCACTGCTCTGAACTGGTAAGTTAAAACCAGTGCTGAGATGAAAAGCAGCCATGTTCTGAACAGAATTTCTTCCAATATGTTTTGGTGAAATTTTGTAGCTTATGTAATTTATTTTTTGCTTTGGGGTTTTTTTTGGGTTTTCATGTGTGTGTCTGTGTGTGTGGTTTTTTTGGGAGGGATGGGATACACATTTCTCTCTGAAACTTTTATCAATATTTTTAAGACAGTCAACACACTACAGCTTGCAAACATGAAGACCATGCTAAACATTAAGGTCATATCTGCAGGAGTATCAGGACTTATTCCAAAGCCAGGTTTCCAGCTCTGCCCATTTGCGGTGCTCAGCAGGGTCATAGCCTAACTGAACACGCCGTAAGTTAGTCTTTACAGGTACACAATTACTCTTCAAAGGAATTTTTTAGCATTGCAGTGTGTTTATGGCATGTCTTATTTAGTTAATCTTGTTTTTTACACAGCATTTTCTTATGGTTTCCCCTAACTTTTCAAAATAAGTATAAGGGTTTATGAAAAATGTAAGAATCTATTAATTTCTTGTAGTATATTTTGGTGTTTTCAGTACCTCTGGGCATAACAGACTATTATGTATTTTATTGTAAAGAAAAACTTAGATATCAATATGTTCTAACAGACAATCATACCTAATCTTTTAGCTACCAAGACTAAATTAATATACTCTCAATCATATGCTTCCTATAATGCCCAACAGAATTGTTCGACAATTAAATCTGTGGGCTGTTTTCATTAAAAGAGAAATAATTACTGCAGGACAAAGAAAAAAGTCGCATTGAGATACATAGTTTCCATTCATTTTTTGTGTAAATGCGAAAGAACTTTATATCAATAACTAAATAAAAATCTGAGGATACTGCTTTCTTGGCCTGGGCTAATATATGTCCGCAGTTCTGTGGAACCCAGCAGATTTCTGCCAAAGAGCACAGCTCGTCACACACCTTAGTATTAGCAGAATGACTCCCGAGACATTCTGGGTCAGTTAACGTACATGGAAATTTGGCTAATGCATTCTACCCCTAGAAGGCTGTCAGATGCTGAACAGCTAGATTCTTAATAATAACTTGGAAAATTATATGATTTAATACTTACATATTAGCTTTAAGGAAATATATTACAGCATGCTTAAAATTACTAAATTATATATTTAAGTGTAGTCTAAAATATAATAATGTAATTTTTATATAATTGCAATCAAATATGTTTTAGGATTAAATATTACTTAATAACAAGTGATAAATGGCCAATGTATATATTGTCTGAGTAAAGCTGCTATTTTTTACATTCTCAGATGTAATCATATTTCATTAAGGGGAAAGAATTTGATCTTGTTTTTCCTTAGCTCTGTTTTTTCCTTTTCTTATACCAACATGCCTAAAAAATGTATTTAACAAGCCATTTCAATGCCTTGTATTTTAATAACCATACAACATTTTTTTCAGCTTTCAAAATATTCCATGAATATTTAAATGGTGACTATGATACATTAAAGAACAAGGGTACAAAAATATATAAACTCTGGTAAAGCTCTGCTGAGATTTTTTTTAGAATTTTGATTTTAAAAGGTTTTTTTTAAAAAATGTGAATTTAACTGAAGAAATATTCATGCTGGGATATCTAAAGCCAATCCTGGTCCCATTTAAATAATGGCAAAATTCATATTGATTTCAGTAGAAATGGTCCTACCCATCCAGGTCTTATATCTGAATATTAGGGAAGTACTACTAAATTTTAGCCTTCAGAACCTGGAAGTTAGGATATTGGACATATGAGTTTGGTAGGTTAATCAATCTCATCGCTAGTGTTTTTGCAGAGCCTTTTTGCAACAAGAATGCTCTATTTATCCACGTATTTTTGCTTTCACTCACCCATGGAATATACTGCAGATGATTTTGTGACTGAGATCCTCACAGTGAACAGTTACTAACACTAATTTCTACTGCACTTCCTTTCCTCTCATTGTCCACCTGTCACGAAAAGACAATGACAGGCTGGACCAATTTCTACCCTTCATCCAAATTTCACACTTAGATTAATTTTAGCAAAACCAGCCAGCCAGTAGAAAGGCAGTTCACAAATCATTTCTAAGCAGAAAGCAAACAGTGAAGGAAAAATGAGACATACTCTGGAATAGTCAAGCTCCCTGGGCGTGGAGTCGGTTAAAGCTCGTACGAGGGCATTCATCATGCTGATGGGAGGAGAAGGTGGGGAGGCCTGGGAGGGTTCTTGCTGCAAGGGGCTCTTTGGTTTGGAAGGCAGCCGACCTCTTCTCCCTTTCAGGCTGTCGGTACGGACAACTAGGGGGAGAAAAACCCAAGGGAATCAGTTGTGAAGATACCAGCAAACAACGGATCAGAATGAACACCCCACTTTTTTCATGGTGGCCAGCACAGCAAAAATAAGGGCATTCTCCAGTTTCAGCACATGCTCTTGATGCCTTTCATTGCAAAGGAACACAAATGACACCAAAACTGTGTCAAACATATGACCATAAGTAGCAATGTAGCTGCTCACTGAAAGCCCAGCTGTGTTTCTGGTGTCCGTGCTTTGCTTGAAGCACGTATGTGTGCCCATGACATTCCACTGCTGAAAAAAATCTGAAGGTGAAACATAAATTTTAGTGTTCCTGCTACCGGTGTCCCTTTTAAGTGGCAGAGTCGTTCATTCAAAGTAATTTTAGTTTCCTTGAAGCATTTGAATATGGTCACGCTATACAGCTTGTATTATCCATGTCAGTATTTGCAATGGGACTGCTCACACAATATTACTCACAGACTTAAATATTTGCAGAATTGGGACTAATGAGTTGATCCTGTTTCCATTTAAATTAATTGCAAATTTACAATCAGCTTATTGGAATGAAACAAGATCCTATGTCAAAATGCACACAATTCAGCACAGCCCCCGGCGAGATAACAGGGGGAAGCCAACAGCATTATCGAGCAACATTCAAAGTTAATAAAGGAGACATTTTGGCCAGTGTCAAATTATCCTCTTGTGACCTTGCTGTTCTTGAACTCTGGGGTCTACAGTCTAAATATGATAATAAGGGTGAAAAGCAGAAAATCAATACATTATTACATATATGCATATTTGGGGTAAGTTATAAATCCCAGCACTGTTGAATTCATTGTAAAGACATCCACGTTGACATGCACACACACACACACACACATACACACACACACACACACAGAGATTCATTAAACATAATATTTCAGTTTCTGGGATGATACTAGCCACAGTCCTTACCTTCTTTAACCATGCCGACACTGAGACACTTCTGAAACCGGCAATATTGGCATCTGTTACGACGTCTCTTGTCCACTGGACAGTTTTTATTTGCCAGACAAACATATTTTGCATTTTTCTGAACTGTTCTCTGTGAAAATGCAACACAAATATAGTAAACTGATTGTTTCTTGAGCGACTTAGAACCTGACAAAATGTGTTTTAATTACAACATGAAAAGTGACAGTGCAATTCATATAATTAGATAAAATTAATTTCCTAACACACTAGCCTGCAGGAAAAACAATTTTATTAGTGTTAGCTGCTGACAATGAAAATCATCTAGGATTGTTCTGAAGCAAGTCTCTGGAGACAGGCAACTTTGAATGATAAAATCATATCTGAAATTACCAGGTCATCACATCTACCTTTGGGGATTAGATTATCTCCGCTTTTAATATCCCTTTGGGAACAATTTTCTACTTGGTTCATTCCCTTGATTATTGCTGACCTTATTAAAATAAAATCAAAATGATCTGCAATGTACTTCTCTTGCTATCACTATTGTTAGTCAAATACCACAATAACTGGTTTGGTTAGCCATTAAAATCATCAGGGAGAAAAATAAAAATACCAGAAACCCCTACAAAATATGTTTAGCTAAATATTCTGGGAAAGCTAGCCTGACCTGGGGTTAAAAAACCAGACAGAATTATAGTGTACTTAATTACTCTAAAATGATCTTGAAAAATACAGAATAAATTTAAAATTTGTAAAAACCTGGTAAACTTTGGAAGAATGTAACAAATGTTAACACAAAAATGTATTGTGTTTCCTTACTTAAAATCAAAGATATATCAATAAATAACATCAAAAAAGACATTAACAGGAAAGACATCAGGAACAAATTTATTAACTCAACATTCAATATTAAATTTTCACTCCAATTAAATTAATGCACAAACGCTATTTCATAATTTGTGTTTGTTATCAAATAATAGCCCAAATGTACTAAATATAACAGACCCAGCAAATATTGTTCACTGTGATTTGGACCTGAAAACAGTTTAATTTTGCAGAATAAGCTCTAGATACTGTTACAAATCAAGGATATGCTATTAATTTCCACAGGGACAGGTTTGGGCTCATAAGAGCTGCTATTTCCAGGTTATTTGTGTTCCCTCTTCTAGTTATATTTAAATAACAAATTAGTTTTATAGGAGATGTGTATGTTACCATGTTGTCCAAGGATTATTATTAAGTAACATTGCCAGCTCCACCCACAATAATAAAAAAAATGTTGTAAGCCCTCCCCCCAAATATTTTGGAACTGTTTTTGTTCCCGTTGTATCTTTTACCACAACAGAGGCATGACTGCTATCTTAACAGGAAGGAATATACCCCAAATCAAACCCAAATGTATCAAATCTTAAAGCTGCTGCCCAGAACCATTCTACCAAAAGCCTACCCCAAGTTCTTTACTTAAGCTATTTTTGAAAATAACACTGGAATCTGAGCTTAGCCTGCTGAATGGAAATTACAAAGCACCCAAATCTAGGAGCAAATAAGTGTATTCAGCTCTTAAAAATATAAGCACAAAGTTTCCACTGAGAAACTGCTGTGTGTAAGTTATTTGTGTTGCTATTCAGCTGCAAAGCTGCCTTCGTTGCAGAGCAGGCGCCAGGACTCAGTGTGGTGCTTAGTCACTGCTCCGCAATCAGCTTTCCACTGGTGAGGGTAAGAACGAGGCAGCAACCAAATGCAACTAGAAGTGCTTGGATTTGTCCCATGTGTGAAACCAGTTTCTTCCTGGTGCAGAACACCCTGCAGTTCCCCTCACCCCAACCGCCCCAGGGCAACAAACGGCACCGCTGCCGTCACCTAAAATATCAAGTGGACTCTACACTTTCAGGGTTTCGTTTCTCACTGGAAAATAACATTTAATTGGACTGGGTAAATGAGTAAAACCCAGGTTGAATGTATTCCAGGTAGTTTCATTATAGAATAAATGCAGTTTATAGCTCAGACAGGGGCAACCCATGCTCTGTTGAGGGATGCTGGCAGACCAGAGATGTGGTTTGCCCAGCTCACTGCCATGGCCTTTTCTTGGCCAAAACTGGCTGATCCTTTTATTCTACAGAGGACTTGCTTTGGCCTTTTTCAAAAACTTTGAGTGGATGACCATTCCCCCCTGCTGGGGGGCCTGAGTTTTAACACACGATGCCCCTGAACCCCCGGGTTAGGACCAGGAGCATGCAGGGGTGGGTGGGGAGGGAAGTGAGTTGGGGGGAAGTTGGGAGGGGAGCAAACTGCAGAGTTCTCACCTTGAAAAAGCCCTTGCAGCCCTCGCATGTCCGCACCCCATAGTGCTGGCAGGCGGCGTTATCTCCACAGACAGCGCAGGTGCCTTCTCCAGACGAAGAGCTCCTGCTGGGTGGAGACGGGAGGCCACTGCTGCCACTTCCACTGCTCTCACCCATCAGGCTGGAGGTGGCTGCGTTGAGGCCGAGTGGTGAGAAGGCTAAGGAGGCTGGCCTTTTGGCCAGGTGGAGCCCGTAGGAATGGCCCTCCATGGGAGCCTGGCTGGCGGCTGGTCTGTCGGAGCCCAGGGGCAGGCTCAGGGAGGCAGGGTCATAGCACATGTGGGTGGCTGCGGACGGAGTGTGCGGAGGCGAGTGCTTGAAGTGGAAGAGAGGGAAGCGTGGAGGTACGGTCTTCATGGGGGTGGCGTCCATCAGGTGGCTGGGAGGCAGGCAAGTCTGCGTGGGCTGCAGCGGAGGCTCGTCCCACAGGCTCTGGTGAGCAGGGAAGCCGGGTGTGGTGGGCGTAGAGGGTGGAGATTGCTTGAAGTACATGGAAGTGCTGGGCATCCCCTCATCTGTGGATGGGGGCAGTGAGGGCTGGTATGGGGACAGCCGGGTGTCTTCCATCTTTATCAGGGGCCTCTGGCCAGAGGAGGCAGATTGCATTTGGTAGAGGCAGGAAGGCTTGAGCTCATAGCTGCCAGAATAACCCTCCATAAAGGTGCTAAAGCTGGGAAGGGAGGTGGTGGCAGTGGCAGTGATTTCGGTACTGCTCAGGTCCATGGTCAGCTTGGCATAGTCAGGGTTCATGATGTCTGAGCTGTACTCCGAGCCATACGCGTAGGTCTGAGAGGCATAATTTGAACCAGGTGGTGAAGGACTATACTGCGCTTGCACACAGGGCATATCTGCAAGGGCAAAGGGGGACGTTAACAACAAGCCCAGTGCACCAAGGCCACGGCCCAGGCCCTCATACACTTCTTTCCTAGAAGCTCTCCCACAATTCAGAGCTCAGTTAAGATACTCAGATAAGTCCCTCACCTGGACAGAGGGCATTTAAATTAACCTCAAGCCTTTGCGTTTCAACAAGAAATATGCATCAGGGATCGACTAAGCATTAGGTATTAGGGAGCCTGCTCTCATCCAGTCACAGGAGAAACTCAAATTTATACCAGTGTCAGTGAGAGAAGAATCCATCTCAAGCTGCCCTACATCTGCTGCTTAATATACATAGGTGTCAATGTGAATTAGATAAGCAGAGTGAGAAGAGTTTATGACTCTAAATCTATCTCAGTATGTGTGCAATCATGCTGTAAAATTTTCATGAAGGGTAAACGAGACTATCAAATACATAGTACTAAAAATTATATTTACTTTTGGGTTTGTCCCAAAAAGTGTTTAAGAGAAGAAGTGTCTGTAGTGCATGTCAGAAGAATTACTCAAATCATGGGGTTTGCTACTCAGGACTTGTAAAGATCAATTTTGCTTACTCAACTCTGGGTCTTTGAAGAATATTTCTGATCAGCTAATAACTGAAGGTTGCTGTCTTATTAGTAGTTTTAACGTTTATCTGTAGTAGAACGTTTTCCTTAAAAAAGTGGGAGGTACAACGTATCCTTAAATTTGCAAAAAGGTAAGATAAAAAGTATGTGGTATTTCTGTTTTTATGGGAAAGCAAGGTTGAGGCCACTAATAGAGTTGTTTTAATCCATTAGTCATAAAAGTTAATGCGATTCACTGATAGCTAGGATGGTTGAAGCAACACAGTGCCTGGCTATAGAGATCTGATTGTTTTTTTCTTTTACATTTCCTACTGGTCTGACATTTCAATTGCTGGTCACACAAAATAATGGACCCAGTTCTGCAATTCATTGAGGTTTGCCTGACTAAACACTGTGAGATTCTAACCCAATATTTTCAACCCAAACTAAAAGTTCACGGTGTATTTTGGTTCCAAAGCAGAGGAATAAAATGCATCAGTTAGTATAAATTTTCTTATAAAGAGAAAAGTAAATATGGATAAAATTTTTATCAAAATTAAGTGCAGTTCATCTCTTCTTAATGACGGTAATTTATATTCCAAAAGCACTTGAGAAGTAATTCATGCTAAAAAAAACCCCAACAAACCTGCCTTGAAAATAATGAGGTTTTCCTCATTATTTTAAGAACTCCTTTCACTTACAATTTTAAAATATTCACTTGAGTCTGGCATGCAGGAATCCAAATAATTTGTGTTAAATCAACTTTTAATTCTTTCCTGCCTGCTTTGCAGATAAACATATTTAAAATAAGCACCAGATTTCAATTATCATGCTGCCACAAACCATTCAGATCTTTCTTCTTCTCGAGAAAACATTAAAACTGAGAAAAAAAATGTTGATGTTTCCTGAATTAAGACCTTCCTGCTCATAAATCCAAAAGCTTGAAGAAAAAAGTAGGACGACCCTTTCCCAAGCCCTGCCTCCCAATGTTATTTATATATTATTCTACCATTCTCTTTTTTTCCCTATCAATTTCTGTCCATGCCATTCCATGCACACACATTTCCTGGCAAGTCCTATCACTATCATTTGTTAGTTTAAGGACCGTCTGTTAAAACATAGTGATCAGTGCTTAATCAAACAAAAAGGGAAAGAAATTCTTTCCACACCCCTCCACTAAAAACTGAGTGAGGAACACAACTGAGTGAGTGGACAGATAATGTGACAAGTGGACATGCGGATACACAGCTTTATGAAGGAGTAAGGCTTTTTTGCTAGCTCACAAAATGAGCAGGAGTTCAGGTAAACAGATCATTATGCCTTTTTTTTCTGCATTTTTCTGAGCATAACAGGGTTATGTCACTGTATTCTGTGCGAAGGAGAGTAAAAAAAACCCCAGAAGTCTAAAATAACTGTGATCTGAGGACTGAAAAAATATCCCTAACCTAAAGGTCTGGTCTCTCCTGGCTCTGTGGGACTCCTCCTACCTTGCTCTTTGCCAGCGCACTTGACTAATTCTAACCCCTACTTTTCCACTTAGGGCAGCAGTATTAATTCCCCTGCAAAGCAAATAACCTGGGATTTTTTCTTCTTTATCCAACAATACTAAAAAAAGAGAAAAAAAGCCCCACGGGAGGTGCACTGAACAGCAACCTGTCATCAAAGCACGGATGAATGGGTAAAAGAATCGGGGTAGGGACACTGGGAGCTATTAACATACTATTCTGCTATCTTTGCAAGAACTTGAGGTAAGGGGTGCCCAGTTTAACGCCAGGCAAGCTGGGCTCCTCAAAGGGACGCGAGCACTCCCACCCATCTTCCCCTTAAATCTGGAAGGTCTTTGGCGGGGTTCGCAACCACCGTGTGCCGAGGCAAGGCATCGCCAAAAGCGCTGTGCCAAAAGGCGGGCTCTTCCTTCATCCTTTTGGGATTTAAACTCCCCGCGACGTCGGGGTCCTATGATGCCAAAGGGACTTGGGAAGGGTAGGGGCCGCGGCAGGAGCTCTCGCGCCCCCTCCCTTTTCCCCATCGTCCCTCTCCTTCCCCGGGGCGGCAGCTTACCTGGCGGGTATCTTGCGCGCTGAATGGTGGGGCTGGAGGTGCGGACGGAGGCGGCGGCGGGCGGCGGCGGCGGCGGGGAGGGTGCCGGCTGGGACCTCTCTGCGGGGGCGGGCCCGGGGCCTGGCCTGGGCGGGGGGCGCTCTTCCGACCCGGGCTCTGTCCGCCGGCGGCGGGGAGACAAGGCACAGTCAGGGGGTGGCAGGGCCCAGAGGGTTAGAGGGGCGCCCCCCTCTCCTCCCCCCCCGGCGAGGCGCCCCGGGGGCACATGGGGAGACCTTCCCCCGCGCTCGCACGGCAACCCCTCGCCTCGCCCCGCGGGTGGGAAGCGGGAGCCGGACGGGAAGCGCGTTCCTGCCGGCTCCTGCTCCCTCTTCACACAAAAGGCAGAGAGCACCGGGCTGGGACAACGGAGTCGACGGTTTGTTCTCGGAGCGAGGAGCCTGGGGAAGGCAACAGGACAACCCGGGGCGGGGTGACTACAACAAGCGGAGCATCATCCCAGAGCGTCCACTTCCCCGCGAGAACTTTCTCGTGTTGGGGGGCAGGGACCGGGTGTGGAAGCAGGCTGGAAGTTTCTATTCAAGGTACCGGCCAGACGTGGGTATCCTGCCATCCCGGCTAGCCCGCAGTGTCTCCGGGCTCCGCTCCTCCATCACGGGCACGGGGGCGGGAGCGCAGCCCCACCGCCTCCCCACGACCCTCCGGACACTGCGAGCTCGGCCGGGGCTCCGCGGCAGCCCGGGGGATGCGCGGCCGCGCCGGCCCCTGCCTACGGGAGCCGCTCCCCGGCGACTCTTTCTCCTTCTCCTTGTCTTTCTCTTGCCTTCCCTGCGCCCCTCGCCTTTGAACCCCCGCCAGCTCCCGGGATGGTAAGTGCCTGTCAGCTCATCCCTTTCTCTCCCGAGGATTTTGCTCCCTCCTGAGCTCCTGCTAGGCGGCTTCCCGCGAGGCGCGGAGCGCCCTAGGGCTCCTCTGCCCCCCCTGAGCCGCCGGTTACCTAGAGACACTCGCTGCGCTTTTAACCACGCAGCACCCCTCCGGGCTGCCGCCGCCCGAGCCAGGAGCGCAGGGCCGTAAGGGCTGTAAATTAGGAGGAAATAACTACCCTTGTCAAAGCTCTTTTCTTCCTCCGTGCACTTTACATTCAGCCCCGAGTGACACCCCTCCCCACCCTGTAATACGAGGAGGAAACCGTGAAATACTCCATTGTGATTGTGACTTCTTCAGACGAGTTTCGAAACCTTCATTTACCCGGGAGGGACTGCGGAGGGGGAAGCTCCATTCAATTAAAAAGTTTCGGGCTCGATTTCCACCGCCGGTTAGCTGGCGATTTTTTTTTTTTTTTTTTTTTTTTTTGGAGAGGGGAGGGATCGCCCCGAGCCGCTCGGTCACTCCAGCAAATATCCACGAGATCGGGTGAGATTCACCTCCGAAGAAACCGTCTGGTCTGGTTTAGTCCATTGTTTTTTATCGGGGCTTGACTCCAGCATACAACGGTCTCCACGGAGGAGAGAAAAATAGGGCGAAGAATGTAATCGAGTGAAGCGGCTTGGATAAAAGTTAGCGATTCATTCCCAAACTTTTTTTTTTTTTTCCTGGAGAAAAAAATCCTATTCCAAGACACCAACCCCCCTACAAAAACCAGCGTTTTCCACCCTTTCCCTGGGAAATATCCTCGCATGGAATCCATCGTATCCAAAAACTGAGAGTTAAATAACAGCGTTTTTAACTAGTCGCGCTAAGGTGAGCCGCATCTCCGCCCGGGACAGAGTATCGCGATAATGCTGCCCTGATAACCGTCCCCCGACATAGTATCACAACCCAGCGCCCGCGCTTTGTCGCCTCTTTCCAAGACTGAAACTTCTTTCGCAGCTATTAAGGCGAGAAGGCAAAGGCGAGAGGCGCCGCGGGGGCAGGGAGCGGGGCAGCGGCGGTGGAGTCCAGCCTCCCCGCACGGTACCGCCCGTGCCGGGGCACCGCGGCCCCTCGTTACCGCTCCTGACCTCCGAAGGGAAAAGTGCACATTGCCTAGGAGCAGATGCCCGGCAGACGTGCCGAGCAAACATCCCAACTCATTTCAATTGAATATGTAACATTCCAGCAATTACCTCTTGGGCGAGCTCTTTGGGCTGCCGAGGGGGGCTGCTGACTCCCAAAGTGAGATGAGCTCAACCTGCTCCGCCGTCCCCATTAGACAGCTGAACTTGTGCAAACAGAACCACCTATTTCCCAAGCGCGGCTAGAGGAAGGAGACAAATTGCTGCCATTCATCACCGGCGCTGTAAACTCCCCGTCGCCGCCGGCAGCATCATTTCCATGACAACAACTAGCAGAAATACCTTAGTACCACCGGCTCCCGCTCCCGCTCCTCTCAACCACAGCCCTCCCGTTTGCGAGGGGCAGCGGTGCCCCGGGCACGGCGGGAGTTCCGAGCCGGCAGGGAGTCTCGGAAGTCGAGCGACAAATGAGCATCCACGGGGAGGATGGGGGAGGCGGGGGGGAAGGTGAGGGAAAAGTTTCAGCGAGAGCCCAGCACGGCAGCGCGTCGGCTTGAGCCGCATCGCCCGCTGCCGGCATCTCCCCAGCATCTATCTACCCCGGCAGCACAACTTTCACGGAGTGGGGACACGCCGCGCTGTCCCTCTCCGGCAGCCGCTCCCGCTCACTCGCATACGTACTCGGTTGCTGTGGAGGTTCCGTCTTTACATCTAGTTTGTAGGTGCCCGCTTCCTTAAAGGCGCGTGTAGGCGCTGTCCAGCGGCAGGACCCGAGACACAAAATCCCTCAGACTCCCGGTAGCTGCAGGTCCGGAGGGTGGGTTATCCCGAGGCATGGAAAAGGTTTGCAAAAGCCTGAGGAGCCAGGAGCCCGTCCCCGGGCGGAGGGAGGGAGTGAACAGGCGGGCGGGCGAGAGATGCCGAGCGGCCGCCGCCGCGATGTGCCTTTGTGTGTGTGTGCGGCGGGAGCCGGGCCGGGACCTGTGCCCGTGTCCCGGTGCGAGTGCCCCGCGGTGCGCGTGTGCCTGCGCCGGAGAGAGGGGACGGAGGCGCCTCTCTGCGCTGCTCTCCCGCTCCCTCTCTCTGAACGTCATTTATGTGAGAGGAGCCCTAGCGGCCTCTCCATAGAGCGGCTGGAATGCGAAACGTCAATAGTGACGCCATGGGAGCCTGACGCTACTGACCCCCC